>OZ005655.1:199179995-199344995 GCA_963930645.1 Salticus scenicus | reverse complement strand
AAACCTAGATCAACCCCTAAATGCACATTTGTATTCAAACAAAATATACTCTAGATACTGCAATAATTAAAAGGTTTCTCTTATCTATTCTTTCTATTGTACATATGCACATGGGGGTCCTAAAATGACTAGGTGATTTTAAAAAAAGATTGTTTTAGACCTTCTTATAAATTATTTTTACTCTTTTCGTTTCCGATTAATAAACTAGACTTGAGAATCTAGAATCACAAAGAAAAAATTGCGCAGTTGAACACATAATATTTTAATATTAAATTGGGTTGGGTTGTGGGGTTTAAGTCCGATTGACTGCTCTATGTTCTTGGGCCTGAGGGAAAGTGCCATCCATGAGGTCTTTCTAAGGGGTCCTAACTCGTATTTACGCAAGTTTCTGAGAAAACCGAGGAAAACTCCGAACGGCTATTCCAACGAGCGCGACCTGGGACCGAACCCAGCACCTCACGTTTACCATCTTTGAGCGCAGAACAGCTCGGCCACTTTAATTTGATTTTAATTTTAATACGTTGAAAACTTGGAACGAAAATAATAACACTAGGAATGTGTTTTCTAAATCATTATTAAAATTATAATAAAGTTCGTTCGACTTTAACATTACAATCCTGTCTCAATATTTATGTGATGTAAGGCAAATATGTCATATCATATGTCAGCTACGAAGTCTTACTGTTGAAAACATATAACTGAATTTTTGTGCGATAACATCCAGGAAAAAAAAAAAAAAAAAAAAAAAAAAAAAAAAATTGAAACTCATATTAAAACATTTTTAATCGCATTAAGAAAAACGTTTTGTTCAACTATCTATTTTTGCATAGTAAAAATTCAAAGTGACTAAATCTAAAGTTAAAGGAAGTTAAATAAATCAAAAGTTAACATTTTAAATCATTTAGTAACTTTTGAGTCTACCCAATGTGTATATTTATCGCCAGGGAAAAATAATACCCCTACATTAAGAAAAAAAAAAATCTCGTTGATTATTACTATAGATATATTTACTATATTAGTTTCACATAGAACAGTTCAAAATAGTTATCGTTATGCATATTTATTCTAATATTTGTCCTGTACTGCTATAATAATAATTATGAAAAAATGGAAGGACATAGCCACCCTTTGACCGATTGATACACAAAGGGAATGAGCACCAATTAAAGTCAAAGTCCAAACAGATATCGAGTTAGGTTAAATTTCGTCTGCGTCCACAAAGTTTCTGATACACACGCACAGACGACATTTTCTAAAAATGATCAAATACGCATAAATCCATCAAAAAACGGAGGTCGGAAATTCTCATGAATCCAATCCTTTCCTCACATATATATTATGTAGAAAAAAAGTAAAAATGTATGCACTAGTGAAAAACACACACAAATGACGGGAGTTCATTACACAGAAAAGGTGCTTTTGAATCACGGCATAAATTATTTTTACAGTGTTATCACGTCCATTTAATGTTATTCACGAAAATACGCTTTCTTATTTATAACCATGCATTAGCATGTCCTGTTCATTCACAAAAGGCGCTTTGACCCCCTGTTGATAGATACTTTCGCACCACTGCCCAGACATTAAAGTTTGTAAAGAGCAGTGAAAATTGAATTTAGATTGATTGTGATTTAGTAATTCCGGATTTCCGGATAACTATCATAATGACCGTATTTGTACTAAGAAAAAAAAAAAAAAGAAAAAGGTGTACATCTAAACACATAACATATTTGAAAAAAAAAAAAAAAAAAAAAAATACAACAAACAAACAAGCAAAAAGTAAATGTTATAATATTAAGTGAACAAGACTTTTATATATATGCATGTAAGTATGTATATTTCACTGTTCTCGAAAACGGTAGCTTGGACAGTCACGTGATTCGATACAAAGGTGTCCCTCGAAGGGTCTTGTGCACCTCAAAGCCGGATTTTCGAATTTTTGATTAGTTTTCTTTTAATTAATTAAAATATGAAAACTATAACCTCATAATAGCCTTAAAATTAGCCATTAAATTTTATCCAGAATTTAATTTTTGCCAAAAAATTTTACGAGTTCATTTTTTTTCGACAAGAAAAAAATGCATTTACTTAAGCGTGAACAATAAAAAATTATATACATATATATATAAATTATGCATTTCACAAAAATTGACGTCATTATAACTTTAAAAAATTTATACTCATTAATAAAGTGCTAATATAGTGTACGATGCTAATATATGCTGTACTAAAATGTTCTTTTTCTTTCTTTTTTCTTTTTTTTTTCCTTTTTTAAACTACAACTACTATTTTTTATATTTTTACTGTCAAGTTGTTATAAAAAAAAAAAAAAAACTGTCCATAACGTCACATTCGAATTCGACAGCCTAGCGTTTCTTTACTACTCTAAACTCTATGAACCATAAATTTATTTTATCAATTTCATTTATAGATCCTCTTGGGCTATTTTTTAAATTTTGGCGGTAAAGTACATCGAACATTTTTCGCCAAGAAGTTTAATTTAGCAACAGCCATTTTAATCTAGGTAGCGTATCAAAAATATAAATAAATTATAAAATATCACAAAAAGAAAAAAATAAAATAAAATAAAATAAAATGAAACAGTAGTCACATAAATGATGTATTTTTATCAGAATAGATAATTTTACAGAAAAATATGCAGTTTTAAAAATAGAAAATTTATTTCATAAAGCAGTATTTTAAACCTAAAAACCATCAAAAATATAAACAGAATATGAAGGATTCTTATATACAAAAGGTGTCCGATAAAAGTATTAGCAAAATAGTCTTCCACTTATTATACAAAAAAAAAAAAAAAAAATCGATTGCTAATATGGCAAGAAAAATTCAAATGTCGCTAAGGGAGAGATGTAATAAAGTTGTGTAGCACAATAATGTTCACTTTTTTATTTTTTTTATGTACCAATCACTACGCTAATTTAACATGCAAATAAATGAGCTGCTGTGTGTAACTGCACTTGTACGCTGTCGGTCAGAAATATTTGATTAATTCAAATTAGTATTTAAATAACAAAATTAAAATTAAAATATGTTTAATTGGAAATATATATAAGCATAGAAACACTATTTGGCAAAAATACGGCAGAAATAGTGCTCATAGCATATTGTTACCAGGGATTAAGTCTTTTTCCTGCATTAGTTGTACTGTTGCAATGAAAGTAGTTTTGAAGGCAAAGTGGAAATAAAAGGACAGTTCATTCACTTCCAGTGAGGTCAGCCTTGGCGAGTGGGTGACCAAATTTAGTGAAAAATGGTAGTTTAGAGTTCTCGAAGTTTCGAAACTCTCCGACATACGGGAACATAGATCTCGAGCTTTCTATAGGATCCTCGATGGAATCATCGTCAAGTCTCATCGTCAAAAGTTATAAATAGGAGTGAGTTGATTTCTGTGAAACAGTATGTAGTTACTACGATTCAGAGTTATTCAGATACCCATTCTGAGTGATTGCACTTTAGGGACTGGAGCTCTAAGCGATTGGACATTTTTCGTGAGCTAGCGAAGATTTCTGCTTTGGGGTATTTGATGGTATTTGCTTTGCTTCTGTGGAACAAGTGACTATTTTTTGGACTGTTCCAGAACATTCATCGAATAGTGTCTTTTACCTTACGTGTAACAGCTTCAATTGTTTCCAGAATATTCGAAGAATTGACACTACTATTGAAATGTTTTAGAAAATATTCGTTTTAATAATAATTTTGTTGTACAGATTCGAGAAATTAAAAAAATGTTTGATATTGGCAAGGAGGTCCCATACTAAAGCTATGACTAAAATAGTCGTCAATCGAAATATATTTATTTAAACGTTTCAGTTATTCAATTAAAAAGAAATCATTTAAATATAGTGCACAGCGAATCGGGTACAGCCTGCTAGTAAATTATAACAAGCATGATTTTTAAATAACGAAGATATATGTCGATAATACATGACTATTCATATTGGCATTGGCGAATAATTTACAAAAGAATTTGTTATTTTATTATTAGAGTTGAATAATGAAATTTCACGCAAGGCCCAAGGCATACACACATATGTATATATATATTAATTTATCAGTCATTCTACTAAATGATACTAAATATTTTTAGAATATGTTCTTCAACTATAGTAATCTACAATCGAGAAGGAAACTTAAAATATAATTACGATGAAATATTATAATAGTAATAATAAAATAAAAAATAAATAAATAAACTTAAATTTTGACGGTTTTTGAGAAATTTAAATGTGTTTAATATTTATACATTTTAATGCATATATATGCAGAATTTTATAACTCTAAAACAGTTATTTATAAAAAGATTTTACAATGTCCACCATTCAGCTATCCAAACTCCATGTTATTTTGTGGAAATTTTGTTATGAAAACCATTCATTACTTAATGCACATTTTTTCTTAATTCCGCTTAAATATTTAGAAAATTCAAACTGTTAAACTTGGCTATTGAATGCGAAAAATAAAGAAAGTGCGTACTTCGATCTTCGTAGTTTTAAAATGAAATATTAAAAAATAAAAAAAATAACTTTTGGAAAACTTCAATAAATTTAAGAGTTGCGAATTTCATTAATGCGGAAATGGAATTGAAAAAAAAAAAAAAAAAAAAAAATGGTAATGAGAAATTCTCATAAAAAATTTTCTCTGTACAATAACAAGGGATTTGCACATCGGAACCTTACTAAAATTATATATATATATAATAGTTTTTAAAACTTACTTTTAAAGAAAGCAGTTTCTGTACAAAGATAATTATAACTGGTCGTAATCTTTTATTAAAAAAAAAAAAAAAAACTATAAATTAAGGTTAATAGATCACAAAATTAGGGGCAGGCATCTCTCTGCTATAAACATATTTTATATCATAAGATGCCATGAAATCAGAGCGTCTTAATATTCTCCTCACAAACACAACAAAATAATCGACAAAAAAAATAACATCGATATAAACTTGACTGAGCGACAATATTTAACTATGAAGATCTCCATACGAAAAGCATATTTTCAGTAAAAGTGTAATTTAGTAGATCTGCCCTTTCAGGAAGTTGGCACAATTATAATTGGCGGTTTTTTTTTCCTCTCTCATAATGAAAATGATCGTATTTCAGATGATAATTTATTATCTATAAATCTAGTGGGAGCCTTTTGTATAGAAGCCGGATTTTTGTTTCGTTACAAGAAGTCGTGGTGTAAAGAAAAAAGAAAGAGCATGGTAGTTCCCAAAAGTCAGTTATATATAGTTTTAATAACACATAAATGTTTATTGCGACTCTGTGATTTTTCGTGCAAAATTATGCCGCCTTTTTTTTTTTTTTTTTTTTTTTTTTTTTCATATATGATTATTGTGATGATGAAATATGTCTTTTTCCGTGGGGGGTTCTTTTCATTTAATAGTGTGTAAGTACAATAAGATAAAGTAAATAATTACAATTGCGTAAGCACAATAGTATTAGATGCATTCAGGTCATAGAATGGTATAGAATTTATAGAAAAATATACTTATAATAATAAACTATGTACGATAATACATAAATTAAATACGTATGATACAGTTAAAAACATATAGAGTTGAATAAAAAAATTAAATACAATACGATTAAATTAAGTACAATAAGATTAAATTAATATAAATCATGGAATAACATATAATCTATAAAATAATATAATCTAAGATTAGATTCATATATTATTATTTCATATAAAAATATAAGAAATACAATAAGATGATGTAATAATAATTAATTGATTTTTTATAAAATTTCCTTAACTAACGGTTTTTTTTTTTTTTTTCCCTCTCCCATTCAAACGAACTATATGAATTTTTGGGGAGCAACTGTATTTCTGTCACAAAACTAAGGACTTTTTATTTATTTATTTATTTATTTTTTAAGATGCTTCATATTTATGTTATTAACAAAATTTTAAATGCTAAAAGTTAAAAAACTGAATGTAACTTTTAAAAAAAATCAATGTATGACTTTATGACATAACTTATGCGTAAGATTTCAAAATATGTGAAATTTTTTCTTCCTGAATTTTTGTTCGAAATACCAGTAAATTTTTCTGTTACTTTAAAATAAAAGACAAGTCAAACGTCATAAAATATTTAAATAAATGAAAAATTTCTCAGATTTTTATCTTTTTCATTTACTCTTATTTAGATTACATGGTGAGTACATTTTAAATAATTTATTTTTATTATTATTGAGAAGCAAAGGAAATGAAGATATGACAATACCGTATTCCAAACAAAACAGAGTCCATCAGCGGCCGAGCGGTTCTGCGCTCAAAGCTGGCAGATGGGAACTGCCGGGTTCGATCCCAGGTCCCAGGTCGAGCTCGTCAACCTAGCCGTTCGGAGTTTTCCGTGGTTTTCTCCAAAACTCGCGTAAATACAGGCTAGGACCCCTTAGAAAGACGAGGGCATTCCATCTCTAGGCCTAGGACCCTAGCGTAGTCAGTCGGTATTAAAACCCTACAATCAAACAAAGAAACTAACAAACAAAACAGTAAAATATATAATTTTTAGTTTAGATGTTATTTTAAAAGTATAAATCAATCTACGAGGAAACGTTTAGTTACAGCGCAAATGGGATATAAAATCTTGGTAAGTTGCATTTACCTTCACATATGCTAACAAATAATCACGTGTGTTGCCTCTTTGCGTTTGAAGAACAACAAATTGTCATTCCTGCTCGCCATCACCCTCATCATCCGACTCATAAGTGGAATGGTGGTAACCCAATCTTCTCGAAGAATCGATGGATATATCAGCTAAAATATTGATTCGGCACAATGAAGCTTAATCTATAAATTCACAGGATCCGATGAGGGCCCCTTCAGGATCCGATTTAGAAAATTGTGGACCAGATGCGTAACTTAGCTGTGGTGCCCCTGAACATAGGGTTCGTTAAATTTGTGTTTCGACTTATCCATTGGGCAAAGCTAGATGTAAATTGGGGCCCTAAAAATTAAAGACCCCGAAGCTTGGGCTTATTGTGACTTATGGAAAAATAGTGAATGAGTCTTTTGAATGACTAAGTTATGCTCCCTTTTGCTTTCCTGAGACGTTTATATTGTTGTCGTCACCTTAAACTTTTTCTCGTATTTTCATTCTGCAGGCCAATTTTGATAGACTACGTTCACATCATTTTACGATATCAACGATAACGGAAATTATTCATTCACAATTTCTTCAAGCACATTGCATATACATAACAAGTAAAACTGAAGGTTTTCAAAATTTTACAGCGTTTCCATTTTATTGTTATATAAACACATAATTCAAGAAAGAATACGTATGTGCAGTTAGATTACAATAATAAAGTTTTTTCCTCTCTCTCTTTTCTCTCTCTCTCTCTCTCTCTCTCTTTTTTTTTTTTTTTTTTTTTTTTTTTTGCCATACTCATACGAGTTGTATGGGTTTTCAAAACGTTAAATAGCGTTCAAAAAAAAAAAAAAAAAAAAAAAAAAAAATTAAATATATATGGGCAAAATATAAATATTGATATATTTAAATATCATACTTTACAATAAATACGCACTTATTTGAAAGTAAAAAGTTTGATAGCTTTTAAAAGCAGGAAATTTTATTTAGAAGAAAAAAAAAAAAAAAAGTCAAAACCCTAACTGTTAAAGACCAGCCCCCCGCCTCTTTCTTTATTTTAAGAAGCTTTTAAAAAGATTTTTATTTATTCATTTATCGATATGCCGCATGGAGATTTGGATAAAAATAATAAACATATCGATTAAATTTGGCAACACATAATAACATATCACATAAGTTAATGTTTCATCATGGCGATGAAAAACGAAAAATCATTCATAAATCCTTTTTTGCACGTTTTGCTCCGAAATAACGACGGAAAAAAATAGAGGAAAATGAAAGGAGGGGGGGGGGGGAAATCACATACAAAATAAATACATTTATTTAGCAGACGAAAACCAAAAAGTGCTAAAGCTCGGAGAGTGTCAAAACGACTGAATATTTGGAATCATTCCAGAATTTCGACGCGGGAGTTAACGCTATGCTTAGCGAGGGAAAGAAAGGATTTTGAGGGTCAGCACATAAAAAGAACCGCGAAAATTCCTATTTATTGTTTAGCGTCAAAGGAAAAATTAACTGACAGATGTTCTCAGTTGAAAGTGTATCTTTTTTTGTCTGAGCTTTTTTTCCCTCATATATTTTTTTTTCCTTTGTGTTTTCATTACAAAAAGAAAGAAAGAAAGAAAAGGATGGAAAAAAAAAAAAAAAAACAATAAAAACACATTATAGTTGGCGCTTATGAAATTACTGACGCACTAAATTTTTCTCTATAAAATATCAATATTGTAACTGTATAATGTAATCCTAAGTATCAAGCAACAAACATTGCAATAATGCAAGTGATATAAATTTAATGGGGAACAAATTAGAGACAAAATAATAATTCTATTAAGAATTTAGTTTTCTCTTACAATTTCCTTTTCATTTATATACTAAGAAACGGAGTGAAATATTTCTTTTGCATGTAATTATTCAAGGCATGTTTTGTAAAAAATTTTCAAATTTTGATTAGCTAGCACAGATTTAAAAAAATTATTCTTAAATTAAAATTGCTTACATTCTGACAAAACTGTGAACACATCTTTAAAATTCCATATGAACATAGACAAAATTAAGACTACATTATCCAACAAAATTGCTTATTTTCTAAAAATTCTCATATTTTATTTAATCTTATTTAATGCTTATATTTCATTTACTTCAAAATCAAAGTATGTTTTAGTATTTATTAATTTATTATTATTATTATTTTTTTAAATAACGATATAAGAATTTTCATGAAAGTATACCAAAATGGGCCGAATTTTTTATTATTGTTTGGTATATGCAATTCATAAACACTTGTTATAAAAAGTAAATTGACTATAATTGTATGTATACCCAGTTAAAATACAAGCGGAAAAAATATTTGTTCACATCGATAGTAAAATACATCTTAAACTTTTGTGCATATCTGCTTAAAGTCAATGCCAAATTTGCATCAAAATTTACCGCATTTCTGAATTATATTGTTGTAATAATAATTATTACTTTAAAGAATGTTCACTAATATTCCAAGAATCTATATTTTTGCTATTATAATTTAACAACAGCTAAATATAAAATATATCACTTCAACACTTTTGGAAATTTTTAAACGCTACATAAACAATAAAAAAAGAAAACACTATTTTTTCTCTAGAAATCAGTCTTGGCGACATATTTGGCGGACTGTCTATTTCCCTCTCCACTGAAAGGTCTCTGTCCGGATCCGGAGTGCGTGCGAATGTCCAATCTCTAAAGATGATTGGCAGCCTTCATTCAGTTTTATACGCCGACCTTGGCGGCCGTTAATGAGGGGGGAAGAGGGGTTACCAATGCAAATGAGAGGCTTTCTCAGGTAGGTGTTTTAATGAAGTAAGGCTGCTGACTTTTTGTTGGAGGTGACCTCTTCGCCTGGTATCGTAAATCACTCTACAAAACATGCCGGTCTCTGTGTTTTTTTCTTGGCAAAATTGCCATAAAAGAGGTGGGCAAATTATTGATGCCAGTTTTTAATTCTAGGTCGTACATCTGAGATCAAATGTCATAAGTTGTATCATTTTTTATGAAATTATTTACATCTGTACATAGAATAATTTTTTGTTAATTTATGTAAACGCAGATATGCCAATATTTCCGATTTTTCGGGAGCTTTCTAATTATATTCGCTGTTCTTCAACATCATTTTTTTTTTAAAATAGAATAATTTTCTCTAATATATAATTACGATTAAAAAAAAAAAAAAAAAAAAAAAAAAAAAAATATGCTCTTAAAAAATAAATAATAAATAAATAAATAAATGAGTACATATATACCAAATGTTCCGATTTTAAAATACCGAAATTTATTTATTTTATTTTAACAGAAAGTTTCACAATATTTAATCATAGAAAACTGCAAAAAACATTTTGAAAAAAGGTCGATATAAAAACACTCGCATCCGAAAATCGCAATGGTTGGCAAATACTTGAGTTACTAACTAGCAATATTGGAGAGAAACCTGAAATATTGGTACATCTGTAAAGACACACAAACACACACAAAAAAAAAAAGAAGAAGAAGAAGAAGAAGAAGAACACAAATAATACTAATAAATAATGTTACTTATAGAATGTAGAATATTTTTTTTTTTTATTTGAATACTGAAAAGTAGAGAGAGATGGCGGAGTTAAAGATAATAATAATAATAATAAGCGACATTTTTATGTTTTTATTAACAAGTTGAAAATACAAACAAAAGATAAACGTTGTATTCCATCATTAGACAATGAGTATTAATAATGTTAATTAAAAAAAAAAAAAAAAAAGCTATGGATCGTAACTGCAGAATATTTACAGACAATAATAATAGTAAGCGACATTTTTATGTTTCTATTAACAAGTTGAAAATACAAACAAAAGATAAACGTTGTATTCCATCATTAGACAATGAGTATTAATAATGTTAATTAAAAAAAAAAAAAAAAAAAAAAAAAAAGTTTTGGATCGTAACTGCAGAATATTTACAGACAATGCTGATTGTTCAATAGTGACTAGATAGGAAAAGAAAAAAAAAATTTTAACGTGAAAATTCAATTTAAGAAGATAGTTGTATTAAAATTGCTAACCGAAAGACTCAACAATACATAAAATTAGAAATAGTTAGCAATTTTTAAAAATTAGTCTAATAAAAATGTGTTCAGTGTAAAAATTTCTTGGGAAATTTTAACGAAAATTTCGATTTTTCCAATAGAAATGTAAATTTTAAAAGTTATGAAATCTATTAAAAATAATAAATTACTGAAAAGAATCGATTTCGAGTTGCTAGACGTATGAGATTACTGTAATAAAAACTGTTGAAACCTGTAAAAATGCACAAAAAAGTAATTAACTATTGAAACTATCATCTTCAATTACTCTTTATCGGACCGAATATCCGTGGTATAAATCATTTTCAAAAGATTGTAATTTTCATTTTTGAAATAATTTCATATGATTCTTAGTTCAAAGAAATAACTTTTGAAGTTACTTCTGTAACTCATTACTTAAATCGAAATATTTTATAACTGAGTTTTGATTTTTGATTTTAATAACATTTCTAATTTTTCGAAATTATGCTACAGTACAAATATATATATGTATATATAAGAAATTATAATATATGTTTTCAGTCATATAAAAGTTGAAAATATGTAACAAAACTAACTAAAGAAAAATTTACGAGAAAATTAATAAATCTGAAACAATTCATAAGTAAAACTTACTGTAAAAACGTAAAATAAATGATTTAAACTGTCAAAAAATGCCCCGTATGACTTGAGACACACGTGTAGGGTTAAAGCATGCTTTTAAATACATATATAATAAAATACTTAGAAATAAATTTTATTAGGTTACAAAAAAGTATTGGTTTGTTTCATTTTGCCCTAAAATATAAATAGCATTAAAAAATCACCCCATTTAAATGATATTAAAATTCTAAGTACTTTAATGATAGTTTATTAAATTATTATTATTTTAAGTATTAAATTTTAACAACATAAAATTACTAAATCAGCATTTCCACTTATTATTCTTTTTGATAGTAATTAAAGGTACTAAAACTTTTTTTCCCCCGTCAGAATTCACGATTAAAAAAGCAATCAATCGAAAGAATGTAAAAAAGAAAAAAAATAATAAATAACAATAATAATAATAATAAAACTGAACAAAGAAAAGAAAAATAAAACATAAAGATAATTCTTATATTAGTAAGTAAGAATATGAATAAATAAATAATAATAAATAATAATTACTGAAAATAAAATTTTTAAAATGTAAAAATACGATTTCTTTTCATTTAATAAGTATATTTCGACTACAATTAATATATTTCGACTATTATAAGTATTTAAAAATATATCGACAGTTCGAAAAAAAAAAAAAAAAAAAAAAAACTAAGTTATTTACAATAAAATTAAATTACTATGCTAGTGTAAATAATAATAATATTCTAATACAAAACTAATAAGCTTATGTCTTATAACTTCCATATTAGTCATGTGATAACATTATTCATGTGATAACACTATCCATACATCAAATTTATGACACACAGCAAGTATTTTTCGGAAAAAGTTCTACTACGCAACGGCACATAAACCTTTTAACCCTTTGCGGCGCAAGACAATTCGGATCATTTAAATTATACTGCCACCGGAATTCATGAACTAAATTAAACTAAAAGAAATTTTAAATTTTATGGTTAAAAAAACCGGCCTTTTCTGATATGTTATAAACTTAAATTTTCGCTAAAAAAATTCCGGGATGAATTTTTGCAGCTGGATCTTAAATTTTGCGTCCTTGCAGCGAGGACAGCGCGCGTTAAGGGATTAAGACGATCGTGGACGTTAAAATCGTTCATTGAACCTGCGTTTTTTCTTTCCTAGAGCAATAAAAGTTTATATACATATGCACTGAAATTTAGCAATATAAAGTGCAGAAAAAATTATCGATAACTATTTAAATAACAAAAATAAATAAAAATAAACAAAATTTTCTTTTTTTTTAATGCTCCGTGCTACTTATGCTTAGCTTTTAAATTTTCCTCCTGATTTTACATTATGGCCTATTAACAATGGTATAAATTATTATTAAAACAATATTATAAACCTATTTAAGTATTACTTTATGAATTATAATGTTTTGATAAGCTATATAAAATAAAATAAAATAAAATAAAAAAAGCCTGAATGCTAAAAATTTGCATAAAATTTTAGCAATTAAGCATGAAAAATATGTACATTTATAATCAACAATTAATCCACAAACACAAAGCATGTTTAGAATATATTGATAAAATATAATAATGTAAAAACCGAATAGCATGGAACATTTTAAAAAATTTCAAAGAGTTTAAAATATTGATTATTATTATTTTCTTAAATTCAAACTGCTTTTGAGAAATTTTCATATACTTAACATCCACACATTTCAACGCATATCTATGCAAACTTTCATAACTCTAAAGACAGTAATTTCGAAAAACTATTTTCAAACGTCCACCATTCCTTTAAAACCAGTAGCAGCACAGCAGACTACAACAGTTTAATTCACAAGTCCGGTCTGTTGTTCCTCACCTGACGCCAATGGAAGTCACTAACACCATAAAGTATTCCTTCACGGAAATTTGGAATACAAAGTTTACTTTAAAATGCAACTTGCATTGCAAATACTGGCGGTAGAAAGGTTAAAAATGCAATTAAAACACGTGTTTCACCATTATTATTTTTATTTTTGTATAGATTTTTTTGATTTCGCGTTGCCACTTGTCTTTAGTGGAAAACAAGATGCCATCTAATGCCATTGTTTCACGCTTTTTTTTTTTTTTTTTTTTTTTTTTTTTAATAAACATTTGAGATTTGTCGGGATTAAAAGTAATGGAAAACTGAGAGTTATAAATATTGAAATCAAATGAGTGATATATATGCTAATAAAGAGGAGAAGTGAGAGGCGGGTGTTTATGAGTTGAACTTTTGAAGGAGGAATGTGGCTCGACAAGTCATAAAAGATGAATTCGGTAAAAAATATGCAAGAATCATGAATGAATCAGACAGAGCAAGAAAGAGGAGCGAGATCAAAAATTTATAATGTGACGAGTGATATTTGATGTTGAGGACAAACAAGGTCTGATTGTGACACGGGGTGTGTATTCTACCTCTTATTTTTGGGAGTTACAAAAGTCTAGACAAATTATAAATACTAACTTTAACTTTAATAATGAGTGCTTTAAATAATCAAATTTGATACTGCGCTCATTATATCAAATACTTTATATTTAAGTACAGTCGGTAACAAAAGTCTCCGTACGCTAGCAAAAATTCCTATGTAAAAAAGGTACACTTATAATACAGTTTCGTTAAATAAATCCTTGTCGAATCCTGTTCTTAGTCAGTCTAAAAACAGGATTCGACAAGTATTTATTTGACAAAACTGTATTAAGTGTACTTTTCTTATATAGGAATTTTTGCTAGTGTTCGGAGACTTTTGTTACCGACTGTAGCCTAGAGGTTTATTTATTTATTTATTATTATTAACATATATATATTTATGTTCTTATAAGTTCATATATAAAGCATAGGAAAAAAAGATTCCGATTAAATATCTGGTCCTGGATTACAGTTTAAATATTTAGGGCGAAGGCTGAAGAGAAATACATTATTCTTAAAGTTGAATACGTATATATTTCAAATATTTGAGATTTTCGGTAAAGCACAGATCATCTATTCAAAAATAGTCCTCTACAATAAGCAAGTGTAATGTGTAATTTCTGTTAATTTTTCTCACTCTTTTATACATATATATATTTCTTCCTTTTTTTTTTATGAAGATATATTTTTACATTATTTCTTATTTAGTTATCCATTTGTTTTAATTGTGATTTTAAAATGACTTAATTCTTCAGGACCCATTCTAGGAAATGGATAGTGTGACTGTCTGTGTGTGTGTGTGGAGGGGGGGGGATGAAGAGAAGATACAAACAAAGAGAAGGGAAAAATAGATGCATATAATTTGCAAAAAATAAATAAAATAATAATAAAAATAAAAATCTATATAGGTGGCGATTAAAAATAAGCCCCCACATGTAATTATTGATGGAACATAACATTATGCACTTATTAATTAGAAAGCTTTTTTGGTATCAGGTAAGAGACTTTGAGTACATAAATCCATTAATTAGAAAGCCTTTTGGAATCAGGTAGGAGACTTTGAGTACATAAATCCATTGTATCAGGTAAGAGACTCTGAGAACATACAACATATTAGACATGAACAAGATAACATTCCAAATATTTCAGAGAAATGAAATTTCTAAATACAAAACTATAATCCAAAACATTATTATTATTATTATTATTATTATTATTATTATTATTATTATTATCATTATAAAAAGCCAAAAATCTGAAATTATCGGGATACCACCGTTTCTGGTGCAATAAACATCTGATGCAATAAACAGTTTTAAATTCGCTTTAACATTACAATGCTTTGATAATATGATATCAAAACTTATGTTATTATTATTATCTTTTAATTATTTTTTTTTAACAAAATTGTAAGTAGTAGTTAATTATTTGCCATAAAAATTTATTTAAACCTCTTAAGGAAGTCTTACAAAAGAAAAAAAAAATATATTTTAGGTCAAGCAAATAATAAGTCTGTTGTAGTTGATAGCTTTAACTTTTATTAAAATTACACAAACATAACGCTTTTTTCAGTTTATGGAAAATCATAACAATTAATACTCTTGATTAACAACAATAAAAAAAAATGTATAAAAATTTTCAGTGGTATTTCACGATTCATAAAATAATTTAAATTTACATATTAATATATAACTTGCATTAAAATATTTCTAGAGCTGCCTTCTATAGAATGAATTAACAATATAGAAATAATCGGGGTGATGAAATATTTAAAAATATCGTGAAAATTTGAAAAATGCAAAAATGTATGACATTTTAATTTGATTTATCGTTAAAAATGATGAGAATATTTAATTATCGAAAGGTTTAAATTCAGTTTTGTAGAATACAGTTTTGCGAACATTTTAATGTATGCTATATTTTAACATGTAAATTCAAAAATATTTTACGCATCGTGAAATAATACTGTAAATTTTTGCTACATTTTCGTATTGTAAATAATTAACAATACTGGTTTTATGATTTTCAAAAATATGAAGCAAGCTCTTAAAATTCTAAAAAAAAAAAATAATAATAATAATAATAATTGTGAGATTTTAAAAAGAACTAAAATCCCATAATCAATTAAAACAGATTCACTTTTTGCACGTATAAAAATAAAAAGTATAAGCATACTTTTATTTATTTATTTATTTATTTTTACTTTATTTTTTATACGTGAATATTTTTAATCGATTTTTTTTCAATACTGGTCTTGAACATCTTGAAAACTTTTGGGAGAGCTTAAAATGACCAAATTTTGCTGAACTTTTCATAAGATTCGTGATAGCATTACTTAAGCTATACCAACTAAAAATGTTTTTATATTTACGGGAAAAAATAATAAAATAAAATTTAAATCTGTTTAAAAATAATTAAATTTTATTCTATTTTATTTTTAATTAACCATTCTGCATGCCCACATAGTTCATCTAATAGATGACACCAACAGTGGTTGAATGGTTTCCCTCTCAAAGCTAGTAGATGGGGGGGTGTCGAGCTCGAACTCAGTTCAGGATCGTCGGGCTAATCGTCCCTGCGAATTTTGTATAATACGAGTTCGTACACCTTAAAAATACTCCTTACAGACCCCAAGTCTAAACAATCGGTCTTAATTTATAAACCAAACTAGAGTCCTGCATTGAGTCGCGTACCCGCGGTTATCGAGTTAGCATAAAATTTTGACCAGCGGGTCAAATCGCGGTTCTAGCCACAAAACATTTTTCTCTGAAGAATTATTTTTACTTTCTTCTATATTCAATAGAAGAAAGTATTGGATTCGTAAAAATTTTCGATCTCAGGTTTTTGATGGATTTACACGTTTTGAGAGCTGTAGAACACGTGACCATTTTTAGAAAATGTCTGTCTGTCTGTGTCTGTGTGACAAAATTTTGTGGCAACTGTATTTCAGGAACTACTGCACAGAATTTCATACAAATTGGTATGTAGCTGTACCTTGACATAAATTAGTGCCTATCAACTTTTGGTAAAAATTGTCTTACAGGTTGCGCTGCCATCCCGCATTTTCTAAATTTTTAACATGGGGATATAGGACAAAATTTTGTATAAATGAGCATAAAGAGAATTATTTTTTAGTAATCATTATGAAATTTACAAGAATTATTTATAATAGAGATAGTCAACTGGGAAAAAAAAAATTGTATGTGTAGAAGGCTCGCCACCCCCCTGGGGGGGAAGTCCCCCCTCGAGGGGAGTAAATTTTCAAGATGGGTATCTTTCGAAAGGTCTCGTCAATACCTTTAAAACGAATGGTTGAACTATAAATATGTGATAATTTAAAACAAAGTTATCGATTTTTTTTACTTTTAACGAAAAAAAAAAAAAAAAAAAAAACGGAAAAAAAAATCTTTTTTTTTTTTATTTTTATTTTTTTTTTATTGTTACTGAGCGAATTTGTATAGGAAAATATAGAAGAAAGTCTTGTGGTGGCCACAACATCCTATTTTATATTGCTTTTTTATGAATATAATCTTTTGAATGCATCCAAGAAAATGTCATTTCCTTCATAGCAGTTTAAAGCAACATGACTCATAACATGACTCATAAGGAAGATTTGCATAAATATTTTTACTTGACGTTTAAAACGCTATAAGAGAAAATTATTCGCCTTCCAACGTATATTTGCTTCCTTATTTTACTTTTTTACATACAGTGAATTTTTAAACCCACTGATTTTTTAAAAGCAAGTGTAATACACAAGAAATTTTGTTATACTATACACTGAAGTTTTGTTTACGATTAGACTAGTTACCTTTAATATAGTTTTAATTATATACTAGTTTAAATATAATGATATACCTGTAATATTTATGTAATAATTAATTCTCTGAACGATATTCGTTCAATAATATAATTGTATTTCGTGAAATAGAAATTTAATTCAGTTTCTTAAATAATGTAAATTGAACAATACTTTTTTGCGGGTCACAGGTCGGGTTGTGGGTCAGAAGCTGCAGGTTCGGGTCGAAAGTCTTCCGGCGGGTCGAGTGCGGGTAAGGTTTACTCGACCCACGCACGACGCTAAACCAAACCAAATCTAATGAATTACCCAAACTTTATAACCTATTATTATTTTCTTTCTAAAATCACGGTGATCAATTTATACGCAACGTCAGTTATTCCGATTTTAACATTATTCATCTTCATATCAGAGGAACTTTCATAACTTTCAAACTTATAAATATATTATATGCTTATACAGGATACAATTTTTAATATAATCACACAATCAACTGTGGAAGAAAATCATATTTATTGAAATTTTAATTTTTCCGACTGAGTGAAAATAATGCCTGGACCGGGACTCGAACCCCGGATCTTTGACTTACAAGGTCAAGGCTCTACCAATTGAGCTATCCAGGCCGACCAGATTGTTTCTGCTTAAAAGGTTTTCTGAGTGAGTAATGCTGACCGGGATGTCGGCCTGGATAGCTCAATTGGTAGAGCCTTGACCTTGTAAGTCAAAGATCCGGGGTTCGAGTCCCGGTCCAGGCATTATTTTCACTCAGTCGGATAAATTAAAATTTCAATAAATATTATACAGGATACTTTATTATGAAGACCGAGAATAATTATCTGCATTCGCTAAATTGGGGTTTAATGCCCCTTATTGCTATGGTTAGTAAATTGTTTTCGAGTTACAGGATTTAACTACGAATGAAATCAAATGACTTCTGATTTTTAATTCAAATAGTTTGAAAAAGATCTCACTATAAAGGAATTCAAATTTATATGTGGATAAATTTGAGGCTACAACTCTGAAATAGCCGCTTTAAAAGAATTTTCTCGACAATCACATTAAAACCATATGAACTTGATGAGATAGTATTTCAATTTGTGGAGCGTTATACCCCGTAACTTTTGATATACGAAATTTGGTATTGTATACATAATGAATTTCTATACTGAAAGTTGCGCATCAGGCATGTTTATTGTTACACTATTAGCATAATCTCTCTCTACATATATTTAACATACATATCAATTTTTAAACAAACAAAATCATAAAAATAATCCACATGAAAATATTCATATATTTTTAAATATTTGTATGGTCTAAATTATAAACAAAAGTAAAATTGCCATATTAGAAGCGTTTGAAATTTCATTAGAGATTTCCAAGATACATTTATTAGCAACAAAATCTAATTATAGTACCTATATTTAATTATTTGCTTACTTACTCTAGTACGCTCAATATCTTCATCGGTCAAGGCTTAAACTTTTCTGATGCTGGAGACTTTAGACTGGATTATTTATAAGCAATGAATATATATGGAACAGGAAATTTCCAGCGTTTTAAATTCACATTCAACAAAACTATTTCTTATAAAATATTTAGTTAGATTTCAATAACGCTTATACATAAGGACTGATATATTAAAGCATAAAAAGATGTAAAAATAGCGTATAAAATACTGTAATTCCACAGTAAATACACAAGCTCACAGAGTATCCCTTCGCGACTAAATCCAAGCACGCATTCTGCCGCACATCATCTCAAATCTCCTTTCAAAACAATGGTTCTTACAACCAGCACCATTAATATGTCAGGCAGTCAGGAAACTGAAGCATATATCGTTCAGAAATGTCAGCCCTGCTTATTTAGTATTCTCCAGAGGATACGTGCGAAAGTGTCACAGAATTTGTCGAGGGGAGATTTTAAAGTGCCCCTGGTGGATAGGAAAAAACTCAGATCCATCATATGACACATTGTATATGAGAAGGGGAGCACTCCTGTCATCGGGGGATATCAAATGCTAATATTATTTAATCATTAGCAAATAAACAGGAAAAATATCTAACTTATGGCAACAAGAGCTGGATACTTTTTAAGGGGTGGGGTGGGGTGGGGGAATAGAGTGAATGATAGAAGGAAGAAAAAACAGTAAAACAAGTAGGTGTGTTTGAGATTAAGATGCAAACTTATTTTATATTTTGTACGTTCTAATATTGCTGTGACCATTTTATTTTCACTAATTTGTATTTCTACACAATGCATTTTTTTTTTTTAATTTTAAATACATTTACATAAATTTTTTTTCGATTTGATTTTATAGATATGAATGTTTCTATTATATATGCATGCTAGTAGTATTGTTAGATAGCATAAAAATTTTTCAATTCAAGATCTAATTGAAATGTATGACTTATTGAATTACTACACCAAAAGTAATCACATCTCACCTTTTCGTGAGACTTTTTTACACCTGCAACAGACTTTTCATTATTCAAATTTAGAGTGTATGACTATGTGTTATATATGTATAGCGTTTGGACAAATCCGATTATTTTGGTTTTCAGTCCATGAATGCGGTCGAGTTGCAGTGCAGACTAGTATATTTTTACTTATTTATCTCAATAAATATGTTGATTCAAACTATTGAAACTTTTTTTTTAAAGTCATGAGAATTTAAAATAACTTATTAAATCCGCATTCTGTATCCCGCACACCTCTTCAAAAAAAAAAAAAAAAAAAAAAAAAAAAAAAGAACGAAAAAACTAACATGCATGCATCCCACAGTCATATTATTATTCATAATTTATCGAATGAATTGAATTATAAAAAATAAGAAAGGAATTAAGAAAATTAATTAACTCTAAAAGGTAAAACAACCATAAACATTAAAATACCCTAAAGCAATTTCGAAGGCAAAAACTCCTTTATCTCAAATTAAAATAATATACTATTTATATATATATAGATACACTAAAACATAAGATTAAAAGAAAGAGCTGAATTTAAATGAAGATAATCCTTTCATCAATGCAAGCGTTCATTTTTCTAATTTTAAAAATATGCTTTTACAATATGTGAAAAAATTATTAATAATTAATATGCTAAAATAATAACAATAATAGTTAATTAATTTTTAAAAAATGCATATTTCAGATATCTTTAATTATTATGCAGTCATAAAGAGTACGAACTAAAAATTTACCTTTGAGATTTCTACATTAAGAAGAAACTTTTTCTAACATAAATTAAAATACGTTAATTTAGGAATTCGCTGCAAGAGTTAGAGACCTATATCCTCAGATTGGATCCTGGAACACGGAGCAGCTTTTCTCGTCGGGGACGTCCATTTTATCACAAAATGTTTTTACTGAAATCTAAAAATATCTTATTTTTACGTATTTACAGTATAGTTCTTATAGCCAGTGCTGGCAGGTTTTTGACATGTGATGATTTTTTACTGTTTAAACAGTCATATCAAAAGCTTCCTGTCAAACTTTCAAAAACCCACAGATACAGTAGAGTAGCCACATATTAGTAACACAACAAACTACGCCTTTAGTTCAGTGTATCGTTCTTGATAACAGATACTGCTCACAAATTTCAATTGTCATGTTGAGTAAGGCACATAGTATACATTTTAAAATTAATTTCTTAAAAGTGACATTCCCTAGATATGATTTTGGGGCCCCTTGAAGTGGACGCCCAGGGCTGCTATCTCGTTTGCTCTTGCGGTAATCAGGCTCTCATATGACTCGCATAAATAAGTCATTCAAATTCAAATACTTTGCCGTTACATAGGAATTGTTTTATTATTCTTTCTTAACATGTGTTTGTGCCAATTTCTGCTAAAATTTGTCGAGTTATCAAACATTAAAATAAATGACGGAGGTCTGGCCAACACTTCCGCCTCCGAATCGAGTTTTGCTGCAAGATGGCAAATTACATTCAGTCAACACCATCATATTGTGATGTGATATATTTATTATATGAAGTGTTGGTCTAGTACGGTTGCCCGACATTCAGTTGTCTGGCAGCTCAGTTTTTAATGCAGCCATTTGCCCGACAGCTCACTCCCCAAACGTACCTGTCATGAAAGTCAGCTGTCAAGCAAACAAACCTGTTAGGAAACTGATTTTCAGGCAATCGACCTGATACGAAATGATGTATATAAGTACATGTATTTAAATACTTATAACCACTTTGTAGCTTTTGATTAACAATTGAAGTAATAATTAACTTTCAGTAAGAGTGCTTAAAAAATATAATGCAATTTATGCATGAGGCAAAAATTAAAATTATAATATTTATGTGAGTAGCAAGATATACAAACGTTCATAAAAATTGATTTAATTGGATAATTTTCCCCAGAGAATATCCATAATATGTGATATGAAATTTACTATAAACTAAGCAGAAAAAAAAAAAAAAATCTACGATGCGCAAGCAAAAATCTATAACAATACGTGTACTGCTTAAACTACAAATTACAACTACAGGTAACATTATTACCTACCAAGGTCCACATTCTGATTTTTTAAACTAAGCCCATTATGACAAATTTTCGATTTGTATTCTTTCTTATGTTATAATAAATTATTACACTATTCACATTGTCGGTTATATGAGACAATAAGTATCAGAGAGTTGAAGCTATTGATGTTTTGAACAATAGCGGTTGTGGTCAATTTGGAGCGGAAGTGTAGAAATAAATAATATACTGCAGTATTATGTTAAAATAAAAAAGTAACTTTTCATTTATATGTCAAACACACTACATTCACGAATATAACTTCTAAATGAAGCTGTAATATCCAATAATCCATACCTAATTTGGGATTAGTTAGTCGCGTTGTTAAATTTTTGCTTGTTATCTGCCAGCACATGATACTCAGCAGAGTTGCACAATAAACAAAAGATACCAATAAGATTGGGTTTGAAGTTCCTTTAATTTATAACAAGAAGTCACACACAGAAAAATGAAAAATCGAAACTTGTCAAGAGACATGCCATCTTTGTGACACTAAACGTTTGTCAAGTACATTGACAAATTTGCACAAAATTACGCAAAATTTTAAACAATCAAAACACTACCTGACAATCCCATTTAGTCATGAGACACAAAAATCGTTTTATTTTACCATGTATCTTTAATGTGTTTCGTCTGATGATCCGTTTTGCCTCTAAAACTTGTCAGATGACTAATTTTCCAGGTACAGTTTTCATTTTCCTCAAATTTGACCGGTTAGTCAGATGAGAGAATAAAAAAAAAATGTTCCCGTTTTGTCAATTGACTAAGAAAAATTTGTTTGGCTAGTCCAAAAGCTAACATTGTTCTTCTTCTTCTTTTTTTTTATTTGTTATTTATTTTTTGTCTCCTATTGACAACTTGTGTTAGTCAACCGAAACCGAAAAATAAACAAAAAACTAATCGCATTTGGCGGGATACTGCAATTGCCGTTAGAGTCATTTTCATTTTAGAAAGAGAACGAGAGATTTTTTAGTAATCAGAATCAGCGAATCGAGTTTACAGCCAAAAGTAAGTGCTAAATACTTTATTTTATTGTAAGCTTTGTAAGAATAGTAAATTGTAAATTTGTAGAATTCTAAAGCTTCCGCAATCTTCTAACAATATGAATCGTAATTAGAATTTGTTCTAATTTATAAAGTTGTTTAAAATGTATAAAATTTAAAATACGTTATTATAAATCTAGTTTCACGTATCGTTGTATTATAAAAGTAAGTATATTTAATTTGTCTAAGCTATAGTTGTTTACATACACTTTTAACATTAAGCTCATATTAATATTTTTATACACAGAATAGTAATGATTTATTTTTCCCTAAAGATGGTTCAGAAGGTATTTGGATTTCCAAAGGACGTCAATTTAAGAAAGATATAGAAAAATGCTATCCATGGGGATTTTGAAAGAAATCCGAATTTTAAGGTATGTTTTTTAAATTATCGTTTGCAACATTATATCTATCTTAGAACAATAAAAAATAATATTAATACTTTTTTTTTATATTTAAACTTTTTAATGAGATAAATTAAAAAAATTTAAAGGTTTCTCGTTTACCTGTTATTATTTATTTATTTATTTATTTTTTTTTTTTTTTTAATTCCTGTTCTAAATAAATAATTTTTTTAATTTAAATAAGTTTGGCAAATGGTTGATAATAGTGTGTAATAAAAAAATGACATTTTTATTATTAAATGTTTGACACCAATTTTTTTCAAAACAACTTTTAGCAAAAATAATATGAATTTAATATTGCATACTATATTCTGCTCTCAATTTAAAGTCAAATTGTTCTTGTATACAATATTAATTATTAGCGATAAATAATAAATGTCTTGGTAAATAAATAAATATATATAGATACATATACATATTCAACTTCATGTTATTTGTTTCATTCAAATGATTGATGATTGTAGTAAAAGGTTGATATTTTTAGTTATTAAAAATTTGATATCATATATATATATATATAATTTTTTTTTTTTTTTTAATCAAAAATAATATGAGTTTAAATTATTAGATACTGTATTCTCGATTCAAAATCAAATTGTTCATGCGCAGCATATTAAGTATTCGTGATAAACAAAAGATATCTTATTAAAAATATCTACTTAATTTCATGTTATTTGTTTCATTCTTAACACATTTAAATTTAAAAACTATTTGGTATGTCAATTTAAACAACATTTTTTTCTTTTTCTCTATAAATTAAGTAATTCTTGCAAACATTTAGTTGTATACTCTATTTCCACAATAACTTAAAATTAATTTTGATTTTCTTCAACATATATAAGAATGAAGTACTGGATTTTTCAAAATTTTCTTTTTCTGGCTTTTGGTGCATTTACAAATTTGGGATTTCCTTAAACTCGATTAAACCATTTTTAGGAGATGTCTGTCTGTGTTTAATCAAAATTTTATGTTTTGGGTGCTGTATCTCACAAAATAATGAACATAATTGTACAAAAGTTTATATTTAGATGCACTTTCACATAAATTCGTGCTGAATAGCTTTTGGTACATATCAAGGGTTGCCAACTGCTCCGATTTTTGCGGAGTTTCTCCGAAAAAATTTAAAAACTCCGCAATTCATTGAAGTAATGTTTATGCTCCGCAAATTCAGTCTTGACCACCTATTTAAATATTTTTTATACATAAAATTGAATAGTGGCAGACACTGAAAAAAAATTTTTTTTTCTTTCTTTCTTTATTTTTATTTTTTCCTTGCACACATCTAGGCAGAAATCGTTGTCCAATCCTTATCAACTTTTGATTTTGCATTTCCAACAGTTGTCGCATAAAGCATTATTCTTTGAATTTTATTTTTTATCTATGAAAGCGCTTCAACGTATCTTGAAAATAAAAAAAAATAAAACTAACTTTTACAATTTAGCTGAAGAACCACACGCTTCATCCTACAATACTTATAAATAAATAGTAAATAATAATAATAAAAAAAAAAAAGAATGAAAGAAAGAAAACATTCTAGTGATCGAAATATTGCTGACTCAGAACAGGAACAAGTATGTGTTTACATTAGCTAAGAGTGTGTTTAATTAAAACCACAAGCTGAAAGGGGGGAAGAAAGAAACCAAATGCTATGATTATGTGCTGTTTTGATTTTCATTTAAACTGTATCAATGTTTCAGTTATCATTAAAAAATTGTTTATTTTAATTATTTATCGATAAAAATAATGGATTCAAAGCTACTGAACTTTAAGGCCGATTGACAACGCTTTATTTAAGATTTATTTGAAATAATTATGCTTTTATTTTATCATTCACCTAAAGCATTAATGATTTATTATCATATCTTCATTTGTATCTGGGAAAAAAAATAAGTAAACAAATTATGACCAATTATCTGAAAAATTCTAAAGTTTACAAAACATATGGTCCCAAGCTATGCAGATTAGAGGGAGTTGACTTAGAGATGAGATCATTTACACATTTATATGATTTCGTTTTTAGATTTTTATGTGATAGTATAATTATTTTGACATTCATGAAAATTGTTGGAAATTAATTTTTTTTTTCCCTTTGTGTTTCTCTTTCTTTCTTTCTTTTTTTTAATGTAACTGAATAATCTACTTTCATATATTGCCTTTATTTATGTATGGAAAATATGCCATTATGCAAAAAACAAATTACTTTTGGGTTTTAAGCTTATATTCAGGCTTAATCATTTCCCATTCTTATCTCTCTTCACTGTTTTGCTAAATATATTTGATTATCAATAAATATTTCTAAATTTCATATGATTATTGTTAATTTATTTTTGTGAGTAGTTTATTTCTTTTTTTTTTTTTTTTTTTTTTTTTTTATGTATTTTTAAAATTGCTCCTCAAAGTAGCCAAAATGCTCCTCAAAATTTCTCTGAATACTCCTCAAACTGTTTTTGAAAAGTTGGCAACCCTGTAAAAATCATCTAAGAAGTGGCGCTACTATGCTGCAATTTCCCACAATTAAGGAAAGACTATATCTTAGCTTCTATTGTGTAGAACTTCACATAACTTAATGTTCAAATAGTCGATTGTGAAAGACTATGTTTATTCAACTTAGGTGCATATCGGTCATCAGGTAATGCCAGTATGTTGCAACTTTTCACATTTAAGAAAATGCTGTAACTGAGCTTCTGTGATATATAAATGCACTAAACTTGATACGTGCAACAGCCATTATGAACTATTATGCTGATTTAATTTGGACGCATATCGGCCGACAGGTGACGTTGGCATGGTGCAATTTTCTCTATTTATAGGAGAGCCATATCTCAGCTTCTATGATATGTATGTGCACCGAATTTGATATGTAAGGTGTATGTCATACATCCAAAAACTATGCCAAACTAGCTTTTTAAAAACTATGCCGAATCAATTTGGGTGTACATCAGATGACGTGCCGCGCTACTATTACTCTTTGTAAATTTCCAGATAGTTATAGTATCTCAGCATCTATTTGTTAAATTAGTTTGTAAAATCTTTATTTGTGAGAAGCTGTGTTAATTACTTTGTGCATTGACTGCAGCACTCGTGCTTACTTTATTCGCCTGATGAAGGGTCGTGTGTTTTTTCGACCCGAAACAATTGTTGCGAGTTTATTGCATTTTATGGTGTTTATTCAAAGTTTGTAAGTAATATGATATATGGTGCTATTATATTAAATAATAATAGAAGAAAATTTTGTAATGGCTACAGCATATACTAATTTTAGATATAGTGGGTTAAATATATGTTAGTAATTTGCAACTGGTAATTATGAATGATTTACTTATAAATTGTCAAATATAGTTCCCCCAGAAATTTTTTAAATTCATTAATACGTAACATTTTTTCCCCCACAGTAGTATCAAGACACGGAAAAGGTATATAAAGTTTATCATTAATGGTATAAATGGCAAACATTTCCAATTTAACAATAAAACTTTTTTTAATAATTTACAACAAGTAATTTAAAATACTTTATTTAAGCGGGCATGAATATTATAATACTTACAAAACTTTAAATTGACACCATAAAAATAAAATATCTCGCAACAGTTGTTTCGGGTCGAAAGAGCACACG
The DNA here is from genome assembly GCA_963930645.1 of Salticus scenicus. NCBI lineage: Eukaryota > Metazoa > Arthropoda > Arachnida > Araneae > Salticidae > Salticus > Salticus scenicus. The sequence goes on along the minus strand of OZ005655.1, from coordinate 199,317,859 downwards.
ACCCTTCATCAGGCACCCAAAGTAGGCACGAGTGCAGCAGTCAAAGTGGTAATGCACGGCTTTGACTGCTGTACTCGTGCCTACTTTGGTCGCCTGACGAAGGGTCGTGTGCTCTTTCGACCCGAAACCATTGTCGCATTTTTTTTTTATTTTATGGTGTTTATTCAAAGTTTTGTAAGGATTATTTTGCAACGCCAGTTCTGTGGTACGAATAATTGATAAACCTTTTTTCATTTTCTTTCTGAAACAACAGACAGACGACCATCAGCCTTTTCTCTCTCTCTCTCTCTGTGTGTGTGTTTTTTCTCTCTGTGTTTGTTTATCTTCGATAGCGCACATTCGATCTACGACTGCAATTCACAGTTATCGTACTGCTCACCTTTCAAAATACTTTTTACAATTATAAATCTAAATTTGTAGGCATATTTATAACTCTGTAACTAATTTAAACATTATACACATGCTGTATCGGAGCTCCCTATTCGTATCCAGAAAAATAGATCCGTATTTGTATGGATCTGTTTTCTTTTCTTCAACGAAACTAATATGTATCTTTTGTAGAAATTGTATGAAAATTAGAAAAGTATTATAAATCTTTTTTGACTGTTATTAATATATAAATTAAATAAATACAGTATAACCTCGTATTTACATCCTGGAAATTAAAAAGATTTCGCAATTTACTTTTTTTTTTTTTTTTTACTTTATTCTATATTCAATAGAAGAAAGTACTAGATTCATAAAAATTTTCGACTTCCGTTTTCCGATGAATTTGCACGTATTGAAAGTTCCAGAACACGATTTGACTATTTTTAGAAAATATTAGATATGCCTATGTGTGTGTGAGAGAGACAAAAATTTTGTGGCGACTGCAACTCTGGAACTACTGCACGTAATCGCATATAAATTTATATGTAAATGCACCTTGACATAAATTAGTGCCTATCAACTTTTGGTGCCCATCCATCAAGAAATGGTACTGCTATACAGCGATTTCTAGAGACCATATATTAGGAAACTATATTATACAGGGTCTCTAGCGATTTCAACAATTTAAGGGAATGCTATGTCTCATGAACTACTGCAGAGAATTGCATATAAATTTATATGCAGATGCACCTTGACATAACCTAGTCCTTATCAGCTTTTTATGTCAATTTCTCAAAAGATGGCGCTGCTATACAGTGATTTTCACAATTCAAGGGAAGGCTATATCTCAGGAACTACTACACATAAATTTATATGTGGATCTACCTCGAGATAAATTATTGTCCATCCACTTTTGGTATCAATAATTCAATAGGTGATGGTGCTATATAGCGATTTCCATAATTTAAGGAAAAGAGATATCTCAAGTTCTATTGCGTACAATAGTAATAATAAATAATATGTGAAAAGACCATTCTCAGATATTATGCTAATTCAATTTGGATGCATATCGGCCAATAGTGGCGCTGCTGTACTGCAATTTTCCCCGAGAACGGAAAAGCTATATTTCAACTTCTATGGTGTATAGTACAAAATTTGATATGTGAGATAACCATTATGAAAACGCATTTTTTAATATATTATTTATAGAGAATAAAGCTGTCTTTCTTTGTACTTTCAATGCAATTTTTCTCAAAGATGAAAATCGTCTGCATTCAGTATGGTAGGTAATTTAAATAAATAAGAGCTTTAATAAATTATTTGTACTGAGCGAATTTGTATTAGAAAATATAAAAAGAAAGTCTTGTGGTGGCCACAACATACTTTTTTTTTTTTTTTTTTTTTTTAAATACCTTTATTTTTAATAAAATTCAAACCTCGCTTTTATGTGAACGAAATTTTCAAAGCAAATATAGAGGAAATACTTGTCGTGATTTCATTTAAAGCTATTATGTTGTGACCACCGCAAAATTTTCTTCTATATTTTCCTATAGGAAAATTCATTCGCCCAGTAAAAATATTTTCTTAAAACTATTATTTATTAAAATTATCTACCATAATGAATGCAGATAATTTCATTTTAGAAAAAACTAACACTAATAATAAGAAAAGAAAGACAGTTTAATCCTCTATAAATAAAGACTTAAAAAATGCTTCTTCATAATGGTTACCTCATATATCAGGTTTTGTACAGTTATATGACACAGAAGTTGAGATATAGCCATATCCTGTTCTCAGAGAAAATTGCAGTATACCAGCGCCACTTATTGGCTGATATGCATCCAAATTGAATCTGCGTAATGTCATATAATGACTACGTTGATACGTGTCAAGTTTTGTTTGATTATACACAACAGAACCTTAGATACAGCCTTCCCTGAAAACGCGAAAGTCGATGTATAGCTGCACCAACTGTTGAGAAATTGACAAAAAATATTGGTGGGCACTAACTTACGTTAAAGTTTATCTGCATATAAATTTATGCAAATTCGTTTAGTAGTTTCTGAGATATAGCCTTTCCTGAAATTGCGAAAATCACGGTCTAGCAGCGCCACTTGTTGAGCAAATAACACCAAAAGTTGATAGGCACTAACTTAGGCCAAGGTACATCTGCATATAAATTTATATGCAGTTATCTGCAGTAGTTCCTGAGATACGTTGCTACAAAATTTTTGTCTCTCACAGACACAGACACATATTTTTGTAAGAATGGTCAAATCGTGTTCTGGAGCCCTCAAAACGTGTAAATCCATTGAAAAGCGGAAGTTGAAAATTTTTACGATTGAAATACTTTCTTCTATTGAATACAGAAGAAAGTAAAAAACAATATAAAATAAACACATCGTCGAACAAATGCAATAAATAAAGATACTTTTTTCTTTTGTTCAGAATATAAGCATTAAACAATGAACTACTATCACTGACCTTGAAGCACATTTTTGCAATCTTGAAGTTCACAACTTACATAAGTGTTTAAACATTATTATTAGTCTCTTTTTTTCTTTTTTTTTTTTTTCCTTCAGATTTTTAACGCAATACAATTAGTAATTACATATTTTTTTTTTTTTTTTTTTCTTGTATGTTCAATGGAAGGAAGTATTGGATTTGTAAAAATTTTCGACTTCCGGTTTTCGACAAGTTTTGAGAGGTTAGACTAGACCACGATTTGACCATTTTTAGAAAATGTCTTGTCTGTCCGTCTGTGTGTGTATGTATGTGTGACAAAAATTTTGTGGCAACTGTATCTACGGAACTATTGTTCAGAATTACATATAAATTTATATGTAGATGCACCTTGACCTAAATTAGTGCCTATCAAATTTTGGTGTCAATCGCTCGAAAGGTGGCGCTGCTATGCAGCAATAGCATTTATAATATGGCTGTCAACTTTCAAATATGCTTAACAATAGTGTTCTAACAGGGATATATTCATTAAAAACTAGTATGTTGTGGCCACCACAAGACTTTCTTCTATATTTTCCTATACATATTCAATCAGTAACAATATTTAAAAAAAAAAAAAAAAAAAAAAAAATACGATTTTTTTTTCTAAGTTTTTTTTTTTTGTTAAAAGTAAAAAAAATCGATAACTTTGTTTTAAATTATCACAGATTTATGGTTCAACCATTCGTTTTAAAGGTATTGACGAGATCTTTCGAATGATACCCATCTTCAAAATTCAACCCCCCTGGGGTGGTACTTCCCTCCCATGGGGGGGAACCGATGCCCCCCCATGCACAAATTTTTTTTCCTAGTTAACTACTACTATTATCAATAATTCATATTAATTTTACAATCACAAGTTTAAAATAACTCTCATTATGCCCATTTATACGGAATTTTGTCCTATAAAATGCGATCACAGCGCCACCTGTTGAGCTGTTGATCCCCAAATCTAATGGGCACCAGTTCATGTCAGGGTGCAACTAAATACCAAGTTTGGTTAAATTTCATTCATTGGTTCGTGAGATACAGCGTCCACAAAAAAATGATACAGACACACAGACAGACAGACAGACAGACAGACAGACAGACAGACACACAGACAGACATTTTTTAAAAACTATCAATTCGTGTTCAGGACATCCCAAAACGTGTAGATCCGTCAAAAAACGGAGGTCGAAAATTTTCGCGAATCCAATACTTTCTCTATATTACATATAGAAGAAAGTAAAAATAATAATTCAATAAAAAAAAAATCAATAAAACCAGATCGATTTTTAAAAAAATCTCGTGCTTGCTTTTCTAAAGTAATCATACGAATTATAAGGTATGGTGTTATATGAGAATATATATATATCATCATTACCAATTTCAGCCTCTATCAACCCACTGCAGGATGAAGGCCTCTGCTAGGCGATTCCAAACTGCCCTGTTTTCGCACACACACACACACACACATATATATATATATAATAATAATTTATGCATAGATTAAGAAAGGTTTTGATAGAATATTTCGTCTTCTCATTGATTTATTTGATTTCCAATGAAGCCATCTATGATATATGCAACTTCTTAATTGAATGCAACCTATGCAATGAGGTGAAATTTACACCTCATATAACGTATTTCTTAGTAATGTCCTGATGTCTTTTTTTTTTTTTTTCTTTTTTTTTTAAGGTTTGTGAGCCCTATTTTAAACCTGATGGAATTATACAAACAATAACATATTTTGATGAAAAAGAAGGAAAGTTATATGAAGTCCCAAGAAATAAACCAATTGTTAAAGATGGTGCTATTCTTACAATTTTCAGTGGCTTGCCATCATGGAGAGCTATTATGCATAAAAAAATTACGTTTTATTACCTAATTATATTTGTGCTTTTATATTATTATTATGATTAATTTTTATGTAAATTATTGAGCAATCTTCTTCATGTATATGAAACATTTATAATTTTCAATAAAATTATTTTTATCTTGATTTTTGTCTTTTATGTATTATTTCAATTACATAGTTTTAATGAAGGAGAAATCTTATTTAAATAAGCCACTTAAATTCATGATTTGAAGAATGTTGAAAGTGATGTTATCAGGTAAGTAAGAGTTATTTTGGCTGATCAAATACTTATAAATTATTGTTATATATTAAAATTTCTCTGGGCATAAAATTTACAGAGATGATTAAAAATAAAAATTCTTATTATATATGTTAAAGTGTTTTTTATGCAAATTTTATGTCCACCCTCACCTTAAAAAAAAAAAAAAAAAGTATATCATTAATATTTATGATTTTAAAACTTTAAATAACCTGAAATTTGAGTTCGATGTTATTTATAGTTTAGTACATTGTATCGTCTATACCGTGCATATTGTTTATATTGCCTGTATCAATTGTTAAAGCACATTGTATCGTCGTACTTATCTGTAATTTTAATCAGGTGTGAAAAAATCCATTATTTAAAAAAATATATGCATATATTCAGGTGGCTTAAATATTAAAAAAAGGAACTTAAAAAAAAAAAAAAAAAAAAAAAAAAAAAGTTTACATTTATTTTTTGTAACCACAGCGTATAAAATTAAAGCACCGATGAGAAAATATATACATATGTTACCGCTAAAGTGCAGAAATCAGTTAATCTGGAGATTAGCTAGGTAATCTACACATTAACTAGGGCGATCCGTTAAAGTGAGGAAAATTGTTTCATTTCTCAAATTACCTAGGTAATCTGCGAATTACCTAGATAATCTGCACATTACCTACTAGGCACTCGTTAAAGTGAAAATAAGATCTCTGGTGGTGTAATTTTACAGCACGCTGTGTTGTATTTCTTTTTTTCATTCGAGGAAAAAAAATAGTTTTCTTTCTTTACTTATTTTAATCTGTATGTGTTTTAATTTTTATGTCTTTTAAAGTTATATTTGTTTTAATTTTTTTACTTATTTTATCTTTTTTATTCTGTCAAAATAATTTTGAAGATGTTATGCATTTTTAATATGAAATATAATAACTTTAACAGCTTTCAATAAATTCTATTTTATAAATGAATGTTAGAATTGTAATACAGTAATGATTTCTTTTCAAAATAAAAATATTTATCCATTTAAATTAAAAAAAAAAAAAAAAGTTTTATTAACAACTTACATTTCTATTACTATTTTTTTTTTTAAGTTATGCACCAATTTTTAATTCGATAAAGAAATATTAAATTAGACAATTCAGAAGCATTATTTAAGAAGTACTTCAAATAATTAAAACTGCTTTAATAATTTTTAGACCGCAGGAAAATTAAAATTACTGTTTTCCAAAGCTTTATTAACTATATTTTGCAGCATACATATTACAACAACAAGTACAAGTGTAGCAAATATATTAATTTTACAAGTAAAAAAAAAAAAAAAAAAAAAAAAAAACTTTATTAACACATTTTATGTGATAAACTACAACGAAATTATCTGAAAAAGCGAACAAAATAAAAATAAAAAAGTAATCATGATATATAAAATATAAAAGGAAACTTGAAATTGAAAGAAACAACAACAAAATCTAATGAAATGCTAAAAAATGCATAAAAATTTCATATTAAGTATTTATTAAAGAAAGCCATAATATTGAATGCCATATTTTTCAGAGTTAAAAATTAAAACTTTTTTTTCAGTAAGTAATAGTAATTTAAATCAATTTTTAAATAAATTAGTTTTAAAAAGTTGTGTTTTAATAGTTTTATTTCGGGAGGAAATATTTACTGCGTTGTAAATTTTAATATTCATAATTCAAAATAAAGTTTCAGGAGATAGAGCGTTTAGATTAAGATTACATTTCAATAAAAAATGCAGTGCAGACCCTTATCAAACTTATATTGACAGAATTAAAAAACAGAAGAAATAAAATCAAAATTAAAACAATTATAACTTACTTGTTACTTTAAGTTTTCTGTTGGTCATAATAAGAAACCTATAATAACCATGTCTTCGATGCTCCTAGTTTTGCGTTTACCAATTATCATAGCGGAAGCGGAGCGGAAAGGATGAAAGTTTTGGTTTGTGTTTGAAGGTCATTCGCGTATCTGTATCACATGACTGTTCGACGTCATGGTGAATGTAAAAAAACTAAGGCTCGAAACAAACATTTGAACTTTAACGACACAGAAGCCGCTAATCTGCAGATTACCTAGTTAAAATGCGGAAAACTCTTGATTCCACACTTTAACGGGTCATTTTAGTTAATCTGCAGATTAGCTAGGTAATCTGCACATTAACGGATTTCGAGCTTTAACGGTAACATATATATTTCGAAATCCATATATGAGGATGTGCATAAAAAGTGGACTAAATCATGTGGCGCCACAATCCTCTTAGAATGCCTTGATAAAAAAGTGTTGGATAAATGCGTGCGTTAATGATGAATAAAGGTAGGGAAGAATGATTATACTAGCAAATTCTTTGTTTCAGTAGTTTGTTAAATTTCCAGTATTCATAGCTGCTAACTTTTTTAATTGATTCCGGAATGTTGTTAGCCCTATCTTCAAACCATATTCTTTGAGGAGTAATTATCTTCATATTTAATTGTAATTACATGCTAAAGAAAATTATTCTATTAAGAATATGGTATGAAGAAAAGGGCGAATGTTAACAACATTCTGGAATAAATTGAAAAAGTTGGCAGCTATGAGTATTTTAATCCAGCTGATGGACAAGTAATATTTTTCAGAAAAGTTTTTAAATATTTTTTCAAGGTTGAACATTTAAAAGGGGAGGGGGGATTAAACAATTACAAAAGTAAAGAGGTTAAGACTAACAACAATGCTTTTACAAAAGCCCCTGCAAACAAGTATGAGGCGCCACTTCCTCATAAAATATGAGGGATTTTAATCAAATAAATTTTTTTGATTAATCTCTCTCAAATATTATGAGACAGGCTAGTCAAATATTTTTTTTCGGGCTAAAATTCCTCCACAAATATTATGAGGCAGCTTAGTCAAATAGAGACTAGTTTTCCTTTTCAAATATTACCAGACAGATTAGTCAGGTAAATAGTCTTGACTATCCTGCCTCTTCAGATATTCATTGAAAATTGACTAGCTTGCTTCGTAAAATACCTGTTGGCTGCTGACTAACCGTCTTAATCAAGTGCAGATTCTGACTAACTTGCCTTGTCTGGCAACTGCGGTTGTTGACTAACCTTCCTGGTCAGATAATTATGATTATCGACTAGCCTTCTTTGTCTAATAATATTAACCTTCCTAGTCTGGAGTAGTGTTTTGGTGACTAGTTTAGCAAGTACACTTTTTAGTTTTGGGGACTAGTTCAGCAAGTACACTTTTCAGTTTTGGTGACTAGTTTAGCAAGTACACTTTTCAGTTTTGAAGACTAGTTCAGCAAGTACACTTTTCAGTTTCGGTGACTAGTTCAGCAAGTACACTTTTCAGTTTTGGTGACTAGTTCAGCAAGTACACTTTTTGGCTAGTCAGTTATTTTGGTTAGTCAATTCTGTATTGTCAGCTGAGCATTTTGGCAGGTCACTGTGACCAATTTATTTTTCTGTGTGCAGATCACTTAGGAATCTTACTTCAAAAGTATCCATGCAGGGCCTAACAAGACCCTTGGGTAGATACTTCTTCAAGGGCCCCTTTATATATGTTATTTTTTTAAATATCTGACAAAAAACTGCATTGAAGTTAATTTTATAATTTTACATCTGATTTAGAAGCCCATTCTTACGAAGAAGCCCAAAACAATTGGCCCGCAGACGTTAGTCAGACTTGGTACCCATGCAACACTAGCGTGGATAAAATTTCTTGAAACACAATCATGTTTTTACTCAATTATCTTTTAAATTTGTATAAGCACAGTCAGTTACATAATATAAACAAACTGACAATAAACATAACGGAATAAAAAATCATTTAAAAAAAAATGTTCAATTTGAAACTGATATAAAACAATACAAAAACACAAGCTATAAATCCAAGGCATATTTAAAAAAAGCTTTATGCACAAAACACACCTCTAACTTAAACCAGTTTAAACGCGAAAATTGAATTTCTGGAGTTCTGCATCAAAGTAAAAGCATTTCTGACATATACTTGTCCTTACAAAATTCACCCGTTCTTTTCTACCTTCAAAAAAAAAAAAAAAAAAAAACTCGCATTTCTCCAAAAGCTTCTTTCAAAACAATATGCTGTAAATCCTATACTATTGATATGTCAGTCAGACTGTTGAAAAGGAACACACACGTGAAACTTTGGCATGTACCGATCAGAAATGTCAGACCAGCTTATTTGGTATTCTCTGAAGGGGATCTGCAAACGGGAGGTAGAATTTGTCTACAGGGAAATTTTAAAGTGCCTTTTGAGAAAAGAACCAACTAGAATCCATCATGTGACACTTCAAATAAAAGTTTTGCCGCCAAAAGTAATGACAGATAAGGTTAACCGACATGTTTTGCAGGTGCCGGATGATTATTTTGAATCAATATGCTCGGATAATAGATTCATACGCCAATTGTATTCCTGTGTCTCGCACACATATTTTTCTGCTTAAACATTTAAGTTTTAGTGAAAATAATGTGATATCAAAGTAATCGAAGCCTTTTATCTAAACTCTGGAGTTAGTTGTCCGTGACGGATATATAATTCGTAATTTTGATTTCACAGGTATGTTTATTTATTTATTATTATTATTTAATTAAAACTAACTTTATTACAGTATGATCCATATATATACAATACAGGGTGCTACAAAAAAGACACTCCAACTTTGAAATGACATAATTTTGAAACGGTGATAGATAGAAAGATAAAATAAAAGGTAGTATTTTGGTTAAGCATGTCTTTCATTTTAAATGTGCTGATTTTGAAAATTAGTTAAATTATTCGCCAATAGATACTTCGATGTTCAAAATGAGATAGCTACATTTTTCTCCGATTAATTTGGTTCGTCTGTCTAAGGTTATTATTTGCCGAGTACGTCTTATCAGACTGAGACCACTCCGAGACTTGAACAAGGCACCTTGCAACTTAAAGCTAAAGCGCTAATCACTCTGTCACTACACAGTAGGGGTAGAGATTAAAAAAATTAAGTACTGGTCCGCAGGACCAAAGACTTCACTTGTCCATACATACTTTGACTAGTCCGTCCACTCATTCTATTATATTTTTAAAAATATTTAAACGTTTGTAAAACTCCGCAGGACCAAAAACTTCACTAGTCCATACATACTTTGACTAGTCCGTCCACTCATTTTATTATATTTAAAAAATATTTAAGCATTTGTAAAACTCTGCTTTACTTAAACTTTATTTATTTTTAAAAATTTACGTGGCAAATGCATTTTTTTTTTTTTTTTGTAAATTAAAAAATAAAAATTAATTTGCATATAAATAAAAAAATTATTCTTTAGTAATTTTAGCTAAATGTCATATATTTAAACATTAAGAATTAAAGGGAAAAGAAAAAAGTTATTAAAGGAAAATTAATTGAAAAATTACAGAGAATAGGTGATAATAACAATTATAATGAAGTACACTTATTGTAATAATTGTTTCGTATCTGTGATAGATTTATGAGCAATTTTAGGTAAAAGTAAAAAAATGGAAAAGCTCACTGCTCCGGTGGACCACTAGAATTTATATTTGGTTGACCCGTTGAATATTTTTGTGGTCTCGGACCAACGGACTGCGGTTAATTTCTAGTCCTGAGATAGGACTGTATTTTCTGGGATATTGCAACACGGAATCTGATGTGACTCACTAGAACTTTATCCACTTCCTTTTGCATGCTAATGTCCTTTCTTATATCAGTAGCGGAACTATCCACAGACTGACGCAAAATTTGTAACGTTTCACTTCATTGAATTTTCTATACTAACGTGTCTAATTCAACTCCCTCTGAAGTTTCGGTGGTAGAATAGACAGAAGATTGGGCATTCTGTATTTTGTGAACATTATTTAAAGTTAACTATGTTTTCCGCGCCATCTGTAAACGAACCTTTTAATTAATTTTGAAAACCGGCGAGTTTAAAATTTCAGATCTTCCTATTCAACATACTACTATTTGACCCATTTTGGACGAACGAAATGTGTAATATAACTGCGTGGCGTTTTTCATTACCATTGAAATAAAAAGTGAAATAAGCATCCAAATCTACATCAATGTGTTTTAAATTAAAATACTTCGGCATTGGCTCCTTACTATGAGAAAGGTTTAGTCAGTATCAAAATAATATCAGCTTTTTAAAGCTAGTATAATCGTTCCTCCTCTACATAATAAGACGTCAGTTGAAGTAACATTTTTTCCCTCCAATATTGCCAGCATTTTTAGTCTTTCTTCCTTTTTTTTTTTTTTTTTTTTCTCAATGGGGAGAAAAAAAAGAAATAATAATTCTTTATGCGAATAATTGGCAGATTTCATTCAAAACGTCAGATCTATTATTCAGTGGAGGAGGTGGGTAAACATATCATATAAACTGTCAAAATAAAATCATAAGTTTCTTGAGAGGAAGACAAACTGAAATCCATCAATTGCTACACTATAAAAATACGCTTGACGTCAAGAATTTGAAACGATCGATAAAACAAATTCCAATTATTCTATCATTTCTGTAACCTTGGTTAAGTAAAATATCATATTACTAAATACTAAAATTAATCATCGTTTTTTAAAAGAGTAGCACAAATTTAAAATTTTAACATTTTGTTGAAAGCAATGAAGAAAAAAATATGGATTTTCATTGGACTTAATAATAGAAACTGACAGCTATAATAATAATAATAAGCCTAAACAAGTATTTGTTTTTTTTAGTTTTTAAAACTGTTATATTTACCAAAAATTCATAAATTATTTTATTAATCTGAATTATGGAATAATGTTCAGGCATCAATTTGATAGAAAGAGTTGAAACGTGTGGTAATAAATAATTTTAGAAATTATATATTTTGCGAATTGCGATCTTTAAACATCGGCGAAAGCTAGCAATCTGTCACCCCACATTTCCAAACACAGAAAAACAGCTATTCTGTCCCTTAAATTTTAGAAATATTTTTATAAATAAAATATTAATAATTTATTCTTAAAAATTATCCGTGAAGTTTATTTATTAATTTATGCTTTTACACAAAACAATTAAAGAAGAGGAAAGGGAGAGGGTGGAATTTTTTATGAAATGTTTTCAAAACATAAACATTACACTTATGAAAACTTAGTTAGAAAAGTTACTTTCTTTAGTTTATGAAAACTAAAGAAATACTTTAATATTCCGATCGTAAATTTATAAATGTAATTTTTCTAGATTTTAGGAAATTTTAAGGCAAGTAATTTCGCATTAAGTAACAGAGTTTTATTAAATGGATATTTTCAATTAAGGAATCAGATAAAAACTAAACACAGTAGAACTTAGGTTATCCGAGTTCTGGTTTAACCGAGGTAGTTAAGAAAATGCTTTCTCCCAGTGCAGGCGTGGCCTTTGACAAATGGCGTCGATAACTTTGACAGATTTTACTATACAGTATTGTTTTTTATAACTTATGTATGTATTGTACTGCCTTTTTAACTATGTGTGTGTGTGACTACATTTAAACATGTAATAGACGTATTCTTTTACTTCATTCATCTTAAACTTTACGGTATGTTTCTCGGTTTACGACAGAGTCCGTGTTATCCAAATTTTCGATTATCCGAGGTACACTTGGTCCACATTACTTTAGATAAGCGAGGCCCTATTGTATTATATTAGATCATGAAAAAGAAATAATTACGCTTTTTTCAGGTTCAATTCATGTTTAATTGCATACAGAGCCTTAAATTTGCGAATTGCGACCTCTAAACATCAGCAAAAGCTAACAATCTGTCCCCCCACATTTCCAAACACAGAAAGACAGCTATTCCATCCCCTAGTGCCAGTATCGACCGGCATCTTACTGGCATGCCAGTCACATCCGGGCCATTCCAACTCAACCTCTCTCCCTGCTATTGTTTGAGGCTGGACTGTCAATCATCCGTCAGTCCCGAATGTCATGCGGGACACACTGCAGACTCCCAGAGAAGACACTGCGACGTGACAGAATGGAACGAAGAGACAAAAGGGAGAAGAGAGAGAGATGCTACGCGAAGGGAGGGAGGAGAGGATGAGGAGATTTGCATGCAAAGTGTTAAAGTTTATATCCAGAGAATGTGTGTTTTTGTTGGGTTTGTTGTCGGCGTCTTTTCAGAAAACGCCAGGGGATAGGTGAATAGTGTGGCGGTATCTTTGTTCTGAGGTTGCGGGAGGTTTTAGATTTTGTTTCCTTATTTCTTATATGTGAGGTTTAATTTAAGAGAGAATAGTGTGAATGAGAGATATCTTTCATCTAATGAAAGCTTACACATTCTTGATGAATTTCTAACGGAGGTGAGAGAATAAATAGTTCAGAAATCATTATGAATAAAGGTTAATTATATATATTTTTAATTAAAAAAAAACATACTTCTTAAGACTGTTCTTAAAACGAACTGTATTTTTCATACTAACATTTAATTCGACAGAAAAGATTCATGAAGAAAACGTGTGTTGATTAAAGTGTCACGATTAATTCTTGTAGACGTACGAAAATATATAGTATATACTTCAAAACTCATATTAAAAATCAGTAAAAAATTAAATTATGTATTCTTTTCCATATATTTTTAAATAGCAATATCATCTTATCTTTTAAGAGTAATTCATATTATCTTTTAGGAGTCTTTATTAGATCTTTCCATTCAAAGATCATTGAAATGTGCCAATTAGTTCATGAGAGCGGTTTAAGTTTAAATTGATGGTAATTATCCATAATCAAGTCTACAGGAGGGAAAGTGTCAAGAATAATGTTGAGGAAAAAGAAGTGCCTAACAGCAATGAAAATAAATTTTGGGCCAATCCACGTTTGTTGAAATATTATATACAAAATAAATAAATATTTGCTAAATTTTTTTTCCCTCCCCATTTTTTCTCTCCCAAAACTGTTTCAGATATTTAAAAATTAAATTAACATACAGATACAGTAAAACCTCTCTAAGCTGGACACCTACGGTTCCAAGAAAAAGTGTCCAACTTAGAGAGGTGTCCAACTTATAGGGGTTAGACATAATGTTAATGGATACATTCCGTTCCGAGAAAAAGCGTCCAACTTAGAGGGGTGTCCAACTTATAGGGGTGTCCAACTTGAGAGGTTTCACTGTACATTCCTTTGCATACAGATACAATATACAAATTTTATAAGTTAAAATAGTTTTCTAAGCTTATTTCCATTACAGACAATAATAATTATTATTGTTATTTTTATTGTTGTTGTTATTGTTGCTGTTAAATTTTCTTTATTACTATATATGTCGTATAATCGGAACGACTTTGAAATAGATGTTTTTCTGGAAATCAGATAAACATACATTCCAATTTTATACATTTTATAATACAATAAAATGATATTAATATGTAATAAATTAATCACAAATACTACCAGTAATTATATTATATTTTAAGGTTAAATATTATTACGATATCTATCACTTATATATATATATATATAAGGTATCGTATATAAAGTATCATACTACATTGTTATTTTTTGAGAAAAAAAAAATCTATTACAGTCGGGAAAAAAAAAAAAAAAAAAAAGATAAGAAAAGCGACATTTAATAAAAAGTTCAAAGTTTTAGAGATTTATACTTTTGATACAGATTAAAAGGAAAGAAAAGAGTGTTCCGTTTTTTAAAAGTAAGGAAAAGGTAAGTTCCAAATATTTTACTTTTGGCTTAATTGATTTTTTACAAAAAAAAGGCAATATATTTTTTTTTTTTTTCACGCAATATCTAACACAATTTTATAAGGAATAATGAGCAATGTTTCATCTTTATATTTACTATTATAAATTTTACTTTTCACGGCATAATAACAACTAGTATATTATGCCCATCAGAAAACTTTCTTCTATATTTCCTTTACAAAATCACGCAGTACATATTATTTGTTAAAACAATTATTTATCAGAATTATTTTCTTTGATCAATACAAATGATTTTCATAGCAGAAAAATATTTATCGCTAAATGGCGGGAAAAAAAAAAAAAAAAAAAAAAAAAAGTGAATTTTGTGTTCTACAGACATTAAAAATAATACACATTTTCATTTTTTTTTTTTTTTTTTTTTTTGGGGGGGGGGGGGATGTGTTAAAAATGAAAAAAAAAAAAAAGACAACTTTGTTTGTGGTTCAATGATTTCTTTTAAAGGCATTTACGAGTTCTTTTGAAATATACCCTATTGAAGATGTGGCTCGGGTACTTAACATTCCCAAAGGGGTAAACTTTGACTTTAAAATTATTATTATTATTTTATAGACGTCATTTTTTCATATGCATCATGAACAAATTGAATATTTAATACTTTATATATATATATATATATATATATATATCAGGGCGCGAAATTTCAACTTAATTACACTCGCTGAAACAAAAAGTTACTCGCCACAAAATATGATTAACTTACTCTATTTTGTACGTATAAGGTGACCAGAATTTTTTATTGGAAAAAGAAGAGAAATTACGCAGTCTTTTATTTTATAAGAAAATAGAAGGCATTCAATTTTGAAAAAGAGGTCATTTTAGAGATTACAGAATTAAATGAAAGTGATTATAAAAACCGATTCAAAAGCTACTTTACACAAGTGGTGCAGACATTTTTATCTCAAATGATGAATTTGGATCAGTACACCTTAATTTAAATTAATAATATACTGATACGAGAGGAAAAATCCTTAATTTTTTTATACGTGTCACTCAACAATATAGATTTTTTTTTTTTTTTTAATTATTAATTTTTGCTATAGACAAAAACCTTTTTTGTGATACTTTCATGCAGTTACATAAAAAAAAGTTGATACACATTTTTTTTTTTTTTTTTTTTAAATCATAATCATAAAATTGGCAAATGAAAAAATAAAATTAATATTCGGCAGGTGAAATGATTTGTTTTAACGAACAGTCATTTTTTATGAACATTTTATAAAAATTCTCACAAGTATAACCTAAAATATTCTTAATAGTTAATAAGTTTTTTGAAAAAGTATATAAAGGGGATTTTTTTCACATGTCTACATTTTGTTCATTGAAGAAAACAGTCGCTTTGTGGGAGTGTTTTTGCCAGGAGGACCTAAAATGAATTCAACTAACTTTTGTATAATTTTGTGAGGTGGGTGTAGTATGCTATCATTAAGGCCAATTGTCTGCACTAGGGTTCTAGGCTTGAGTAGGAGAGTCCTCCGTGAGGTCTTTCTAAGAGGTCCTAGCCCATATTTACGCTAGTTTTGGAGAAAACCACGGAAAACTCATAGCGACTAATCCAACGAGCACGACCGTGTATCGAACCCAGCGCCTCACGTATAACAGCTTCGAGGACAGAAGCTCTCTGTCACTGGTGGGCCTATTTTTATGAGGAATATTATTCATGCAAAAGTGAAAATGCACGTCAACTCACCGCGTACCAACCTGAGCACCACCTTCTTATGATTTCCTGACAATTTCAATAGTGATTCCGTTTTCTGGATCAAAGAACCGTACAAATATAGGGAATACTTTTATTTCTTTGTGATTCGAAGAATCTGAATACACATAAACCATTATATGCTTTGGCAAGTTTATTAGAAAGTAGAAAGTAGTTCTTTTGTGAACCCAACGCAGAAAAAAGTTAGTGCTCACCGTTCGATACAGCCAACAGCCGATTGAGCTTCCCAGTTTTGCGAAATTTTTGAAATTAAGGACTAAATCCTTTTCATTTGAAAAAGAGGACACAGGACGAAAAATATAAAAAAGAGGACTTTTTAGTCCTGTAATGTTTTTTTTTTTTTTTTTTTTTTTTTTCGTTTAAGAGGGCAGAGCGTTGAAAAAGAAGACTATCCTCTTAAAAAGAGAATGGTCTCACATTACCTAAGTTTAGCATGATTTTACGTTTTTAAATCGATAATTTTTTTTTTTTGGTAGCACCGTATACTGTAAGAATTCTATCTATATTTAGACCGAAATTTTACTCGCCACAGTAAAATTTCCACTCGCCAATGGCGAGCTGGCGAGCAGAAATTTCGCGCCCTGTATATATATATATATATATTCATTTTTTTTTTTTTTTTCTCACGTGAAAGCATATTTATTTTATGCTGAGGGGAAAAAATGAAACAATAAAAAATTTAAATGTCTAATGTAAAGCTATGTCTATTTTCATATTTTAATTAATTTAAAAAAATCTAATGAAATATTCGTTACAAATAAGGTTCCAAATGAAAGGGGCGATTTTTCTGAATCCGTCGGATTAAACAGCTTATCGATCGGACAATTAGATTTTTTTAAATTAACTAAAGTATGAAAATTAGGTGGCAACTTGCGTTCACACACAGACAGATTCCAAGGAAATCTCTTAGCCTTTTTAAGCGTGACAGAGTCAGTCAGTGATGAGCGTAACTATATATGCTGATTTTAAATTTCATACTGAAAAGTTAAAAATAATTTTCATTGTGTTCATCCATACGGAATTGTGTTCATTCATACGAACTGTCCTATGCAGTCATATTAAAAATTATGAAAAAATGGGATGATAGCAATTGATCTTCAAATGTAATAAGCATCGATTTAGGTCAAGATCCAATTAAATACCAAGTTTCGTTAAATTCAATTTACAGGTTCGAGAGATACAGCCAGCGCTCACACAATTTTTTATACACACAGACAGACATTTTCTAAAAATTGTCAGATCGTGTTCAGGACATATCAAACGAGTAAATCCATTAAAAACTGGAGGTCGAAAATTTTTACGAATCCAACGTTTTTTTCTCATGCTGATAGAAGAAAGTAATAAGTAAACAAAGTGAAATCTTATTTTCTATGATTTTCTATGGCGTTTCAAAAGATGTACAATTGTTATGCTTTACTTATTAGTTTATTAATATAATAGCATTTAAACAACAAAGTACAACAGTGAAAACCTGGAACACCATATAATCAATCATGTAGTATCTATATCAGCAAAATAGTTTAAATTTGTTTTTCCATATGAAAACGCTCAAATCTGTACCTTTCTTAAAAAATAATGCTTATTTATGACAGCAAAAAGAAAATATAGAACTTTATAAACTAACGTAAATAATTTTTTTGTAAACTGAATCCGAATAAATTCGGATATTTTTAATAAGAGGAAAGTAAAGCAATACAAATAAATAATAATGATAATTTTAGGAAAACCGAATCTGGAAATTTCGGACTAATTATTGTTATTTTATTTTGGAAATCTCGCGTAAAACAAAATTTTATTTACGTTTACTACACTTTAGTTTCACACATACATTAAAATTAAAATAAAATACTCAGTTTCACGGTGCAAAAGGTGTAATTTTACGGTGTAAAAGGTTAAAAAAAAAAAAAAAAAAAAAAAAAAAAAAAAAAATCCCTTTTCAGGTTTTATCTTTATAATATGTGAAACTCTACAGTTTAAGTAAATACAGTTGTTTTAAAAACTTGTCAAAAATATAAATTAACTCAATAGTTAACTAAATATCTATAAATTTTTAACTTTATGCAGCAAAAATAATGTTTGAAAAAGTTTACTTAAAATGAACTTTTTCAGTTTCTATGACATTAAACAGCAAGGCATTCATTAAAAATATTATTTTTATTGTACGATGCAGATTTAGATTTTGATCTACATTAAATTGTTCAAAATAAAAATTGATTAATATCACAACAGAGAACAATAAAAATGCACAAAATTTATTATTTATACTTTTTAAAAATGAAACCATGTTCTAGTTGCAAAGGCCCAAATATTTAATAAATTTAAAAATTTCATTTATATCAGAATAAGAAAAAGAAATAAGAAAAAAAGAAAAAGAAAACTAATTAAAAATAAAAAGCTAAGTCTACCATTATTGTTAAAAATTGAAAATATTTCCGATGCAGCATGAAAAAGTAAAACACAAAAACAAAATTCAGCTTCAGTTTAAAGCATAAAACTGTTGATTATATATATATATGTATATATATATATATATATATATATATATTTAGAGGAAACATTTTTTAAATAAAGTTAAAATTTAACTTTAATAAACTTTATATTTAAATACATATGTACATAAACAACATGTACTCTAAGATATAAAATTGTTACAGAAAGCAACAATATTACACTCATCAAATATTAACAGCTTTCCAAATAGCCCGGAGATGCCATAAAATTTCATAATCCACAAACCGAGATCGGAAGCGGAATTTATATCGAGCTATCAAATTGAATCGACACTATCCAATCCATTTCGATTAATTTCTTTTAAAACAAACCTTCAATCGATATCCCAACGGTGAAATTTCTCGCACATTTTTCTAATTCTATGCGCTACCACCGGCGTATTTTACGTTCATAAAATACATCTTTGACATTTATACCATTCTCCTAGTCTGTTTCTCCTGTTTTAAATCAAGCTGTAAAATTAAAAGACGAAGTATTGAGGAAAAAGCCTCAGAAATTTACACCCTCGACATAAGATAACCACTTTCTATATATCTATTCGCACAAACCCATATTTAACGCTGGAACCGTTCAAAAATTATCCCCTCTTTTATCTCATAAAAAGGGGGTATCTATAAATTAAGCTACCCCGTGTAATAAAAAAGGCGTAAAGTCGAAAAAGAAAGGGATACTGGCGAGCTCAGGCGATGTTCTTATTTAATTGCAGCATCCCCAAAACCATCCCTGTTTTAATGAAGCGGGTAGACTAAGGGGTCGTGCAACAAAAGTGAGAATTATGTGTTAAAGCTTTTCATTTTAAAATGATACGAAAGCTTATAAGATAAACAACATTAATGCTCATATGTTCCCTAGAGTATGGAAGAAAATTCAATATAAAATAACGGGTTACAGCTAGAAAGCTGTACAAAATTAGATCAGGATAAAAATACGCAACAATGTATACAAACCAAACTGATTTATTTTTTACTTTATTCGATATTTAAGAAAATATTGAATTCGTGAAAATATCCGACTTCCGGTTTTCGATGTATTTACGGGTTTTGAAAGGTCTAGAAGACAATTTTTTAGAAATTGTCTGTCTGTCTCTTTGTGTGTGATCACAATTTTATAGATGCTCATAATCATATGTTAAAGCACAGAAGTTTATAAAAAATTATATTCAATTGTATTTTAACATAAATCGTTTAACAACACTTGGTGTATAATGCTCAACAAGTGGAATTATCATTTCTTTAAAATTTTATAATTTTGAGTATGGCAGCATGGGAAAATTTTCATGTAAATATACAAAAAAAAAATCTTTTAATAAGTTATTGTAAAATAATATATATATATATATATATATATCAATAATATGCACATATTGGAATATGTCTTCTCCTCTGGGAGGATACCCCCCCCCCCCTAGGAGGTATTCTCGTATTTAATAATAATAATAATAATACCTTTAAAACCAGTAATTAAACCATATAGCTGTGATAATTTAAAACATATTTATTGATTTCTGTCATTTTTAATAAAAAATAAAATTAATCCTAAATAAAAATTAACAATATCCTAAGTAATAATAATAATAATAATAAATACCAGTAGAAGCTTTTTATTGTGAAGTCCTAAAAAGCGTAAAATAAAAATTTATTCTTGCAAAGACATGCTATAAAGAAATGAAAGAGTTTCAATACGAAGAAAATTCTAGAGAAAGATAGATATTTAATTTCTGCAAGAGATGAAGTTTTTTAAATTTTCAAAATATTTTAAAAAGTATTCGAGACCCTATTCTTGGTTATTTGTTTTTTAAATAAATATTCGTTAAGCCATAAATTTCAAATAGGTCTCGAAAGCTTTTAAAAATATTTTGAATATTTAAAAAAAGTCATCTCTTGCAAAAGTGAAGTATCTATCTTTCACTAGAATTTTCTTAGTGTTGAAACTTTCATTTATTTACAGCATGTCTTTGCAATAATAAACTTTTATTTTAAGCTTTTTAGGGCTTCGGAATAAAAAGTTTCTACTTTATTTTTATTTTTCATTTATTTATTTAAATTTTTATTTTATGCTTTTTAAAAGTTACTAGAAAAAAAGATTCTAAAAAAAACTAATCAAAAATTCTTGTAATACTGTGTAGATATTGAAAGTTTTTTTTTTTTTTTTTTAATCGATTGGCACCTTTTTTATTAATTATTTCCAAAAATTAACTCATCGGCCCTTGAAGGAGCGAACCCACGACCATCGTGTTATCAGTATGACACTCTAATCTAAATTTATAGAACATGCCAGAAATATCTAACAAATACACATATATTGTTCTTGAATGCTTTTTAAAATATTTTGCATATTGAAAAATTACACATCTCTTGGAAAAGTGAAATATCTATCTTTCTCTAGAATTTTCTTAGTGTTGAAACTTTAATTTCTTTATAGCATGTCTTTGCAAGAATAAATATTTAATTTATGCTTTTTAGGTCTCTACAATAAAAAGCTTCTACAGTTAAAAAAAAAAAAAAAAAAAGAATTTCTAAAAAACTAGTCAAAAATTCTTATGATATTGAAAGATTTTCTTTTATCATTTGACACCTTTTCTATTAATTATCTCGAAAAATTAACTCATCGGCCCTTGGAGGATCGAACCAACAATCATCGCGTTATCAGTATAACACTCTAGCCAAAAATGACAGAACATGCCAGAAATATGTAATAAATACATATAAAAAACAATATTGTTCTCGAATGCTTTTTCAAAATACTTTGAATTTTTAAGATTTTTAACATCTCTAGCAAAAGTGAAATATCTATATTTCTCTTTAAAATTTTTTTATTGGGAGGTTTGGATAACTTTAATAACACACCTGGCTGTCGGACCACTTTTCTTATTGTTGAAACTTTTATTTATTTATTTACTTTTGTATAGCATGTAAGAATAAATTTTTATTTCATGCTTTTTAGGGCTCCGCCATAAGAAGCTTCTATTATTATTATTATTATTTTTTTTTTTACTTACATTTTTATTTTGTGCGTTTTAGTATATAATAAAATGCTTCTTAAAAAAACTAATGAAAATTTCTTAAAATACCGTGTAGAAAATGAAAGATTTTTTAAAAATCAATTGATATCATTTCCATTAATTTTCTGCAACAAAGTAACATATCGGCCTTTGAGGATCGAACCCACCACCATCGCGTTATTAATATGATGCTCTAACCAACCGAGCTAACGATTCACGGAAAAAGCTGCGTACATTTGCATTCGGCGTGACATAAAGATACGACGAGGAAAATCCAATTTCAATACAAAGTTTCTAATACATATGTATATTCTGAAATTTTTATATTGTGCTTTTTAATAACTAAAAAAGAGTTTCTTGAAAAAACTCTTCAGATACTGTGTAGGCATTGAAAAATTTCTTTAATTAATTGACATGTTTTCTATTAATTACACTACGCTGAAAAAAAAAAATAAATAAATAAAAAAATAAAAAATAAAGCCGTGATACTGTTTTTGCAAATTCTTATGCAAAATGACCTCCTGAATCCGAATATGATCCCCATTTCGCCCCATCACCCACCGTTTTCTCGGGACACTACCCCTCCCCCAATTTTTATCTCTGTTCGGTAATTTCATGATGGCCATGAATTTGATTTGGAGAATGAAAAAGAATTAATTTAACACTTAGAATATATATATATATATATATATATATATATATATATCATTTAATCAATAACATCAATAATCACTCGATTTCGAGATCTAAAACTGACCTATGTAATCCTGACGCCTGCCAACTTTCCTATAGTAACCAAGTAATACATGAGAAAGAACATCCAAAAAATGGTTTATGTAGCAAAACTGAAGAAAAATCGTTAGAGCCGAAATTGAGATACTGACAATCGTCCCCGTTTCTTATTTTAACCAAAATTCGGCAAACTCATCAGTTCACTGGAAACTAATGATTACATACGAAAGGATACCTAAGAGGAGGATAATATGGCGAGTTTGACGAAAATTCATAGAGCCGTATTTAAAAGAACGCGCTTCTGAGACCAGAAATTGACCTATTTTTAAAGGTTGGCTAACAATTTTCCTGGCTATCAATTTATACAGCAAATTTAAAGAAAATCGTTAGAGCTGTTTTCGAGATGCGGACTTACGAACCCACTTCAGGTTTTCTGTATTCCATTTCGGTTTTTCAATTTTCACCAGAAGTTGGCAAAATAATCTGTATACATAGCGCCTGTCTTAATTCTGAAGTTTGGCCGTTTTTTTTTTTTTACTCGTTTTAGAGATACGACAGTCAGAAGATTACTAGCCACACACACACTAACCAATTGCCAAAAACCACTTTTTCGGACTCGGGAGACTTCAAAATATCTAAATTTGGGGAAAACTAGATATCGAAATTTTTGACGAATACCCACGATAGTACAATAATGGAAGTAATAAATTCTTTCGACCAATGATTGTCCAGTCCAATAAGTAATAAATTATTTTTCTTTTTGTGTTTTTCTCCCCCCCCCCTTTTTTTTTAATCCCATACTAACGATTCCTGTGGGCAAATGAGTTGAATAAATAATATATTAGATCATGTTCTAAAACAAAAGATATTTTTATTTTAAAACAATGCCGATTCATAAACTGAATATCATTATTAACACTTTCAGAAGAAGAATGGAATTGTGGAAGACATATAGTATTCTGAAATGAAAGATTTGTCCACTCGAAAAGCAATTAAAATTCAGTTGCTCGAAGAAAAGGTTATTAAAAATAAAAGTTGAAATATTCCTTTTATCATATGACACTCAAATCATCGAGGAGCAAATAAATCGAAAACAAGTCATCGAAACAAATAAAATATACGATTTCTACAAAAGTTGGATAGCGAACAAATATCAAAATTTAAAAAAACAAAACCGTATAAAACAAACGAACGTATGGATTATGTATTTATTCCATTTCTACTTAAAGGGGAAAAAGAATTACAATTCCTAACTGTCAAAGCATTTTATATAAAAATTATAAAATTCTATCCTAATCAAAATTTAATTTTGGATCTAAGTTTTTTTTTTTTTCCTTTCTTTAATTAAATTTATGAAAAATGCCTTTTTGCTGTCTCTAAAATAAATACTCCACTCATTCTTAAAAAAAAAAAACAAAAAAAACAGCCTTTTTCATATTTTAATTTCATGCCAATGAACGACTTCCTGTATTCATAAAAATACTTCGAAGATTTTTTCCAAAAGGCAGACAAAAACTAGAAAACTTATATTGGCATTGGCAGATATCTAAATGAATTCCATATAGCTACAAAATTTGTACTTGTGCAAAGATTGAGTCAAATAACGTAATTTTCCCTCATTTGATGTAATTATTTTATATAATTTATCATAATAATTATCTTTTGATTTAAATATGCAAAAAGCGTTATTATTATTATTATTTTTGTTTTAAGTTTCTTACTTTAAAATGTAAAATTCCGTTTCTCAGGAGTGATTACTAAATTAATTTCTTAAAATTTCTTTTCGCACGTTTTTTCTCAATTTTCCTTCATTATTATTATTATTATTATTATTATTATTACTAGTGTCTAAAAGGAAAAAAAAAGTTTTCATTGGGTGTGCTTTGTCTGAATAAATAAATAAATAAATAAATCTATTTCAGCCTAATATATATATATATATATATTTGCCCCAAAGCTTAAAGTATATTTCAGAAATTAAAAACAAAATGCCAAAATCTAACTATAAATATCAACAATACAGAAAAAAAAAAAAAAAAAAAAAAAAAATCGTAAATAAATTCCTAAAAAATATACAAGACGTTCGCGCACAATCCGCTAAATTTCGCACCTAAACAAAATATATAATTAAATATACATAAATTTATTATGTCTTAATTCTTTACCTTTTCCACTGCATTCATCACAAGAGAAGTAAAAATGATCAAAAACCGCAACACTTCTGCAGATAAAGGCAACAAATTTCAACAAAGATTCACAATCATATCCTTCGAATACATCTATTCCATTTGTTTCAACATTAACCGTACTAATACATTGAGACGTAAAAGCTAAATTACCATTGATGAACACTTTAAAAATTCTGTTTTCTCGCGCCTGAGGTGTATGTAAGGTATAAAATAATAAAGTCATGAATGTGTTCAGAGAGAGAGAGAGAGAGAGAGAGTAGGTATAGAGGAAGAGAATGAAGAGGAGAGAGGAACAGAGAGATGTTAGAGGAGTAGCAGAAGGGGGTGCTGTCACGAACTGCACATGGCGGCTGTCAATTTAATGATTTCCCTTCAACAGACGTTTTGACAAGTGGACGGTGGGTTGTTTAGGTGCTGAAATACTAGTAAGGTCAGCTGGTGGACTGAAGACAGAGCAGGATGAAACGAAAGAGAGAGAGAAAAAAAAAAAAAAAAAAAGGGATGTTAAAATAGACGTTTAGGTTTAGATGCATGTGAAGGTTGTCTGTTCTTTTGGAAAATAAAATCTTTAAGTCGAGAAGTTTTCTTCTATGCAGGAAAAGAACGCATTGTGTATATGTGTACACAGTATATGTATGCGCAAGCGTTCTTTTTCTACCTCTCGTTTACGTATTTGTTCATGCATTCTAAAACCAGTTTGATAACCAGTGTTTATTAACCAGTTTGATATATAAAGACGATTACGTGATAATATATACAAATAAACTTCTTTAAATTGAATTTTTTTTTTCTTTCTTTCCTTTTTTTTTTTTTTTTTTTTTTTCTTTAATGTTTGAAACAGATTAGATAAAATACAACATTTATTTGATCAATTGTAAAATTGCTAACCATAAAAAACGAAAAAATTCGATCCAAATAAGTGGATTTTCCGATTAATCAGTTTCTCACATAATAACAAACTGAAACCACTTATTTATTTATTTATTTATTTCTAAATGTTTAAAACTGATTAGATAAAATACCTATTTATGTGACGCATTAAAAATCTACCGTAAAAAACGAATGAATTCGATTCGATCGAGCGGGTTTTTCCATTACCCAGTTTTTCATATAGTGACGATTATAAGATAATATATAAGCCTCACAGAAATCCCGTAACTTATTATTATTATAATTATTATTTATTAATGTTCGAAACAAATTCGACAAAATACCTATTTATTTGGCACATACTAACCGTAAAAAGGAAATAAATTCGATTCAGATAAATGGATTTTTCGTTTAATTTGTTTGATATATAAAGATAATTACACGTTAATATATAAAAATAAACCTCATCAAAATTACACTTTTTTTTTTCTTTTTAATGTTTAAAACAGATTAGACAAAATACACTATTTATTTAACGCATTTGAAAACTAACCTTATAAAATAAATAAATAAATAAATTCTATTCGATTAAGTGGATTTTTTATTAACAGTTTTACAAATATTTTCTTTAATGTTCAAAACAGATTAGTTAAAATACAATATTCATTGGATGGATTTAACTAAACGTAAAAAAAAAAAAAAAAAAAAGAATAAAGAATAAATTCGATTCGATTAAGTGGATTTTTCGATTAACCAGTTTTACATATTATGATAGTATAAAAACCTCACTAAAATCAATTTATAATTATTTATACAATTAATAACAGGTAATTTTTTTTTTTTTTTTTTTTTTTTTTTTCATATTTGAATATTGCTTTGCTTGGACTTTTTGCATTCTTATGTATTATTTTATTTCTATAGTTTATTTTATGCATATATATAGATATATCCATACAAGAATACTGATGCATGTTATCTGGTTTTGCCAATATTTTGGTAACTATTAATGCTATTATTTCAAACATCATCTTTGTCTTCCTCTTTATTTATTTACTGTAATTTTCTTTATGTATTTACTGTATTTACTGTAATTATTTTTTTTTAAGAACTTAAAATATTTATAGGTAATCCGCATCGACAGATTATCCGCGAATAATCCGTTACTGGGGGAAAAAATGAAAGCCAAATTGAGCCAATACACTGTAAAAAATTAACTATTACCAGCTGCAAGAAACTCTCTGTGATTGGAGAAAATAATTATTTTCTCCAATCACAGAGAGTTTCTTGCAGCTGGTAATAGTTATTTTTTTACAGTGTAGGTATCTTTGATATAAAAAGTAAAATTATTGACACCAAAGAGTACAGAAACGTTAAAATACATAGCCTTTATAATTTTTAATATTAAAATCATTTAGGATAGTTGTGTTCTGATTCAAAGACAGATTTTTGGAGACATAGCATATATCTCAATTCTCTCCCTACCTATCTAAAAATTCATTTTTTTAAGCTTTGTTTTTCAATCTTTCTCTGATAGCTCTTTTCTATTTGCCCTGTGTGATGAAATGATGCTTTACAAATGAATTATTGTTATCAAGCACAAAAGCAGACAATATGTATTTTAATAAACATACGAGTATCTACTTTTGAACACCCAATAAAATAAAATATAAGTTCTGCACAAGATAAAGAATGCCACAGTGTTTGATGGCACCATGTGTAGAATGAAAAATCAAACTTTTGTTTTATTTTTGTTTAAATAGAATAAAAAATAATGTTTAAAGCTATGACTCTGCTAAATAGTCAACAGATAATACACATAAGCGTATTATACTCACTTCGTGCATTTTCAGATTTTTATCAGATAATCTGCGGATAATATGGTGAAAATTACGGCATTTATTAATTTTCAGTTAGAAGTCGGACTATACTCGCTCACATCTATACCAATGTTGTATAGATGAAGCACTGTACCTAATGAATTTCTAAACTGTTAAAAAGTTAATCTTCTATGCGTTGGCCGCTAAGGATACGCTGAAAAAAAAACAGTCAAGTTAGAATTAATTAAAGAAGAAACTGGTTACCCAAGAACGCATCCACGAGGCAGAATATCGGTTAAACCAAATTTATTTAGTATTCCAAAACATCTAATGTGGAGCGTGACCATAGATGGAATATCAGTACAAAGCATAGTATGGAGTGGGTAAACAATCGCGAGAATCATGCCGGGCCCTGGGCCCGAATCGCTCTTGAGCCTTTTACATGACGATGATAAAAAAAAAAAAGTGTCCGCTCCTAAACTGAAGCAAAACAAATGACAATGCCTTTGGCGTTGAATTATACGCCAAGTTCAAAGTTCTAAGATAGAGAATGGTTGCGGTAACGTTAGGAATATTCACATGTATATTTTTAAAAAGGCCACGAGTAATTATTGACCGTTGTTAGGGAATGTTGGCATGATTTCGCCAAGATTTAGACCCTGGGAAAGTAACAAACTAAGCACATATTTTATTTGATCGTTGATGTAAATTAGGCGACGAGAGGCTTCTTCGATGTAAGATTAAAAGACACCGAATTAATTATTTTCTGGTTTCACAAAGCAAAAGGATAGAAATAAGTCAAAACATTATCATTTACAGAGCGAAAAGAATTTTCAGTACGTTAAGCATGTTAAGTGAATACTGGGAACAGATCAAAGATTTTTGTTTCAGCTACATTGAAAAAGGAATGAAAGGGAAATAAGATATAAAAATTAGAAAACGCATAATGTAAAATTTATTATTTATAGGATAAAATCGTTTTATTTTAAGTAGTTGTTTAAGATTAAGGAATTTAATTTATAATTTAATTTATTTAGATAATTTACCTATCCCTTTAAAGAGAAAACTATAAATTTTATAATATGTGATAATCTATATCACAACCATAGCAAGCATTACACTATTAAAAGTACAGATACTTATTTCTATAACACATGAAGTTTTAATTTTTAACATGCTTCATATGGAGAGTTGTTTGAATATTTTTATATCTGTTTCAATTTATTAAAAAACTTATCAACAGTACATTAATAATTTCAATAACCATACAAATTTAAAATTAATTTCAATCGAATGCATTCTATTCAGAGTAAGCTGTGAATAGAATAAAAATAAAATCCTAGCGGGAAGTAGGGGGAAATAGTGGGAAAAAGACCCCTGACATCCACATGAGTCGGAAAATTATAGCATAAAAATTTTAACTATTTCTCGCTAAAATTTAACTTTTCTGAATTCGCTTTTCTGATTCTATGAAACAGACCATTAAATATTCAATCATAGGTATTGTATAATCCCCTTCGATGTCCATCGCAAAGCAAGTGAGTAACGCGTGATGACCGGTACTTATAATTTCACCTCTGAATCTAATCAAATGCCACCACAGCAGTCACTTAGAGACCATCAATGTTGAATACCTGTCAACCAAATTGAAGCGCCAACATTACTGCTATCAGAATCATTTGGATCTCAATGCTATCTACACAACAGTTCTGTTAAGGGTTAGTAAATTCAAAGCACTGTTTAAACGATACTCTACTAATAAATTAAATTTGAATTTAAATACCATAGAGTGTATTTATATAATAATAATATTGCTTAAAATTATACGGTGTACCGTTAAGGATACAATAAAGATACAGTTATGCTTCTAATTAATCTTATTCACAATTCTTGAAACTTAAATAACACAATTATGAAGAATTTTCTAAGTCATGAAGAATTTTCTAAGTTCAAATTTTATTTAAATAAAGTTTTAGTGTGATTTTCAAAGAGTATGTAAAATGAAAATTTCACTAGTGTTATACATATGGCCACTGACAAAATTTAATTATCAATAAAGTTAGAACGTTAAAGTTTAAAACTCATTCTTTTAGACAACTGAAACTATTAATTAAAAATTTCCAACTTTTTTTCGAAGGCTTTTCATCGCTTCTTTTGTCAGAATGTCACAAAGATAATGCTGTACTCAATTATAAACAAAAGTAAATAAGAAATATAAGAAATCAAGTATTCAAAACACGCCCTGTGTTATACAACTGACGTCCCCATAGCCTTTTATATAAAGGAAAAAAGAGTTTTTTTTTTTTTTTTTTTTTTTTTTTTTTTTTTTAAATAAATGAAAAAATAAATAATAAATAACTAAACAAATGCTATTTTTTTCTTCTTAATCTATAATTAAAATACTTTTGTTATTCCATTTTAATGGAATAGAAAAGTCCCATTAAAAAAAATAAATATAACATAAATAAAAAGTAAAGAAAGATGTATGATATCTACGTTTTTTTTTTTTTTTTTTTTTTTTATATATATATATAAATATATTTAATTTTGTTATTTAGCGTCATAAAAGCAAATTATTTGGAAATCTTAATACTATCGCAACGCAATAAATCTCTTTCCTGCATCATATGTGATGCTGCAGTAAAAGTAGTTTCACAGGCAAACTGGAAGAAAGGGCAGTTTGTTCACTAGCGAGTCGGTGACCAAATACGGCGAAAAATAGTAGTTTAGGGTTGCTGGCGTTTCGAAGACCTATCTTCAATAAGAGATGAGTTATGAAATTTTCAATTGGATTCGAACACATAATTAATGAAATCCGTCGCCAAATTATTGCCACCAAAATATAAATAGGAGCAAATTACCTTCCAGTAGCTATTCTAAACGGTCTCACAGAAACTGTGCTTCTGAGTCCTGCATCGGGTCGTGTAACTTAATTTTAACCAAAACCGGGTTCGGATCAGGTTAACTAATTTTTTCTCTGTTATGGTTCGAGCTCGGGCCAGAGTGACTGATTTTTCCCCCCTGCGGGTTAGGATTAGTTTTCAATTATTCAAGTCGTTTTTAAGAACATCTTTCAAAACATTTTACGATAATAAAGCAGAAATTTGTTTGATACAATTATAACTGTATAACTGATAAAAACATATCATTTATATCCACGATTAATTGTACGTGTACCCAAATGATTTTGGTAAATAAATATTCATATCGCAAAATAATAATAATAATAATAATAATAATAATAATAAAACAATAAACAAACAAACAAACAAACAAAAAATAATAATAATAATAAAAATAATAATAATAAACATAAAATAGATAATATATTATTTATTTAAGAATACAGGCATTAAACAATAAATTATACAAATACCAAAGTTGAAGCACATTTTTGTACACTTCAGTTACACAACACACACCCGGGCATCTATTCTCCGACCAGACTATACCGACTGTGGCAGTCGTTATTTTGATCACGTGACGTCATATTCCGACTTTTGATTTGACGACTGTCGTTGTTTAAGGACGGTCGCTATGGCTGGATAAAAATTATTATTCATCCATTTTTCAGATTTTTAATTTTTTAGTTTATTGTATTAGAATAATTTCATTTTTTATTCTTTTAAAAGGATTTACCAATTACGTGACAACAAAACTTTACGTTATTAAAATATGGTCTTGAATGCTTTTTAGGTGAATTATTAATTTTCATGTAGTTTACTGGTTTTGGGTCAAGTCAGGTTCGTGTAAAGAATTCGAATCCTCAAAATTCTCGATTGCAAGTTCAAGACTGTTTTCAGTTTTTTTTTTGTCGGATTTCAGGTTGATTTAAAAATTATCTGTCGGTGCATACTTTGACAAGAATTTTTTTTTTTTTACTAATTACTTTCTTTATGCAAGAAAGTCGACATTTTAGTAAATTTCACTGTAAAACTACTTTTACTGCAAGAATACGCTTGAAGCAGAAAAGAATTTTATTCCGTAGCAACAATACTTCTTCTTCTGCTTCTTTTTTTTTCCCACCTCTATATACTTTTCACAATATAAACAAAATGGAAATATAACTAAATTAAAAGAAAACATAGTAGAGAGTATTAAACAAATTTAATTAGGGTACTTATGAAAAACGAATTTTTGGAAAAGAAAAACAAGTAATAGAAATAAACATAATGTCACACAAAATAAGTTAAAATTAACATTTTTTTTTTTTTTTTTGTGAAATATTAATCAGAAGCATTGACAAACGTATGCGGTGTTTTAGTGGTTAACAAATCTTCCCCCTTAGTTTGTTATAAAAATCAAGAAGACAAGAAAATAAATATTTCCCTTTACGTCAGTTATTAGAAAGTGAACGTAAGTGTTGTAAAAGATAGACAATAAAAGGAAAAATAAGGAGAAGAACTGTTAAACATTTTAAAATTTCGCACAAAATTTGAAGAGTTCTTCTTTTTATGCACTGTTATTTTAAAGTTATTTTTTAGATTAAGGCTACGAAAATTATTTATAAACTAATCATTATTCAGATAATAAAAAATATTATTAGACAGACCGACAAAAATGAAGTTGACAAAATTTGATTTGATGATTACAGCTGATCTTTATGTTTTTTGATATGCTGAAACCGAAACTGCAGCCCATTTTTCTTTATCACGTATAGATTTTTGTCAATACAGGGTGTTTACCGACACGATTTCTTACATATACCATCATAACAATCGGTTGGTTGGTTGATATGGTTTTAAGTCGCACTAGTGCTTCACAATTACAACAATGGGCATCTATTATTAATTAATCATGGAAACATACTATAAAACTTACTATATAATTATATTGGTGGAAGAGTAATAGAAGAAAGTGTATAGGCAGGCAACCTGTATTGGCAAAAATCTATACGTGATAGAGAAAAACTGGCTTCATTTTCGGTTTCAGCACACCAAAAAACATAAAGATCAGCCAAAATTATAAAACCAAAATTTTACATGTCGACC
The DNA here is from genome assembly GCA_963930645.1 of Salticus scenicus. Taxonomy (NCBI): domain Eukaryota; kingdom Metazoa; phylum Arthropoda; class Arachnida; order Araneae; family Salticidae; genus Salticus; species Salticus scenicus. The sequence goes on along the minus strand of OZ005655.1, from coordinate 199,285,362 downwards.
TGTGTTATTAGAAAGCATGAGGATGCACAGTTATTTATGTTAAAATAACTTTTATGAAAGAGTAATATTATTTTATAATTATCTTCTTAAGATGATCAAAATTAAAAAAAAAAAAAAAGAAAGAAAAAAAAAAGGTTGCTGAAAATTGCATTTACGACACATTTAACAACGCCTTGTAATGTAGAGTTTATTTTTCTCAAGCATCAAAATCATTTATATAACAACGAATATTGACATATCAAAGAATCAGCATGAAATTGTAAACGAAAGGTCTTATTAGTCGGAAAAATCATATAAAGGCAATAACTACAGCTACAAACAGCGAATAAAAAGCAAAGGCAGATTAGCTTTCGAAAAAGTACAATGCTGGCAAAACAACTGAATTTTAATATCGTATAATAATCTTGAGAAAATCGTAATAGTTAAAGATTAAAATGGATTGCTGAAAATCACATCTATGGCACATTAAACAACTAATTCTAAAACTGAGTTCATTATCCTCAGGAATCAAAATTATTTACTTATCAATACGAATCAGCATTAAATCGTAAATGAAGTTTCTAATTTGTTGGAAAAATCGTATAAAAACAACAACTATCGCCACAAAATGCAAAAAATAGACTTCTTTTCTCAAAATTATAATGCTAGCAAAACAGTTGAAGGTTAATACCTCTTAATAATCTTGAGGATACATACAAAAGTTAAAAATGAAAATGGATTGCTGAAAATCATATCCGTTGAATATTAAAAAAGTCTTCTAAAATTTAATTAATTTTCTTTTAATATATCTATGATTATTAACATACCGAAGAATCAGCTTCTGATTAGTAGGAAAAATCATGTAGTGCAATAATTATAGTTATAAAGAGTAAAAATAGATTAATTTTCGAAAAACTACAATGCTAGCAAAACAGTTGAAGCGAAGTATGATGTTAATGAAGTTAGTTATCAAGGATGCGTGAAGTTAGCAATAGCTAAAAACAGATTGCTAAAAATCGTATTCATGATACATTAAGACACTTCTTTTAAAATGTGTTAATTTTCCTTGGGTATCAAAATTGTTTTCACATCGATGATTATTAACACATCAAAGAATCAGCATGAACTGTAATTGAAGCTTCTGATTAATCAAAAAAAAAAAAAAAAAAATCATATAAGTGCAACAGTTATAGCTACAAATAATGAATAAAGAGCAAAAATTGGTTACTTTTTGAAAAACTGCAATGCTAGCAAAACAATTGAAATTTAATATTTTACAATAATCTTCAGAATATCTCCATAGTTAAAGACGAAAATGGATCGCCGAAAATCGTATCTATGACGATTAAACAATTTCTGAAATGGAGCTCATTTTCCTCGGATATAAAAATTATTTACATATAGATTATTATAAACATATCGAAGAATCAGCATTAAATTGTAACCGGAGGTTCTGGTTACTCACAAGGAAACATTGAAAAGGTGTCGTCTTCAAAAAATATTGAAAAAAATATATGTGCGTCATAAAACACCAAAAAGTGAAAAAATTATCGGCTGAAATGAATTACAGCGACCACAAAAATCAAAATTAAGCATTTTTGGCAATTTAGCGCTGTTAGGCGATACCTTCGCTAGCACCGAGATAGCCGTGTAGGAACAAAACCGTGCTTTGCTTCTCCGCCAAATACTCAAAATTAATCGCCTAACAGTGTGAAATCGCCAAATATGCTTAATTTTGATAATTTTTTGTGGTCGCTGTAATTCATTTCAGCCTGTAATTTTTTCACTTTCTGATGTTTTATGAAGAGTAGAATCACATATATTTTTTTCAATATTTTTTGAAGGCGACACTTTTTGAATGTTTCCTTGTCAGAAAAATTGTATAAGTGCAATAACTACAGAGCAAAAATAGATTGTTCGAATAAGTACAGTGCTAGCAAAACATTTGAAGGTTAATATCTTATAGTAAACTTGAGAAAATTATAATAGTTAAAGATGAAAATGGAATGCAAGAATCGTAATATCCATGACACATTTAACAACACCTTCTAAAATAGGGTTCATTTCTCTCATGCATCAAAATTATTTACATATCGATGATTATTAACATATCGAAGAATCAGCATGAAATTGTAAGTGAAGCTTCTGATTAGTCGGAAAAATCATATAAGTGCAATAACTATAGCTACAGAGAGCGAATAAAGAGCAAAAATAGATTAGTTTTCGAAAAACTACAATGCTAGCAAAACAGTTGAAGCAAAGTATGATATTAATGAAGTTATCAAGGACAGATGTCAAAACTGTCATGAATCAAAAGGAAGTGACGCATTTTTTATCTTTAACTTTGAATGAGAATCCATACAAACTACACAACACATGATCGGTTAAGCCCGTAAGCACGTAAAGTTATCCCCGTGATCGTTAAGCCTGTGAAACGTAAAAATGGTAATCCTGTTAACTTTTGACCAAAAGTAATTGATTATGTCGCAGCGTTCGATTATCCCTTTAACGATATTATACAATTCTAGCTACTTCAATTCTTATGTAAAAGAAAGGAGCTTTTATCAAACCAATAATATATGATATTGTTGGACTTTCAAATTAAACTATTTCATGGAACCGTTTTTATGAGTCCAATATTACTTATAATATCATTGTAATAGTGGAGTAAATGCTGTTGGAAGTAATTTTGTACCTCAGTATTTCTAAACAAACAAGTAATAAAGACCATAATTTTAAATATAGAAACTTAGCTTTCAGGTTTCGGCAAATAATAATGATAATATAAAATTTAAATATTCAAACAAGCATTAATGTGCGATAAAATATATTTAGTAATTGTAAAAGAATTTTTGCCATATCCACAAAACATTGATAAAACACATTACAAATCAGAGAATAAATTAATATCTAAACTAACAATATCATACATGTAGTATAAAAATATTAATACAATTATTATCGTCAGCATATATAGTTACGCTCATCACCGACTGACTGACTTTGTCACGCTTAAAAAGGCTAAGAGATTTCCTTGTCAATGTCTTTGTAGACATTGAAAGGTATTTACCATGTTGTGTTGAGTTATTTCTGTGCTTCTTTAAAGTTCATAAGAACAAAGAATAATATCATCTAAAAAAAGCAGTTGACCTTATGCATTTTTAGCTACAGAACACATAACTTACGTATACTAAGAATCATTTAAGTCCAGCATCATAAATATATGAGAAAAGATGAGCTACAAATCAAACGTACATCAAGATCATTATAATTTATTATTCCAGAAACAACCAAACTTCTCGATATAAAAAAAAACAGTTCTAAAATGCAACATTTAATTTCATCCGGGAAAAGAACAACGTCAATGATAAATGCGTCCATTGTTTTCGCTTCTTTTCGAGCTAAACAGACCAGTCTAATAAATTGGGGATAAAGCTCTAAATTGGTGAAAAAGACAAATCTTCCGGTCACTTAGACAATAACCCGCGTCCTGGCTTTTGACCAATTTCCACTTCTAGAAAGGGATATAGCCACGAATTTCAGAAATGAATAACCTAGATAATTATTTTTAACTTAGTTAATGAGATAATATAATTTATATTAGTAGGGAATGAAAATGTACTGGAGAAAATTCTTCTTCTTCTTCCTCTCTCTTTCTCTTTTTTATAGTACAGAGGACTATCAGTCTCAAGCTACGGATTTTTACGATACCAGTTTTACGATAGTAGGACATTTATCGAAATCGAAAAAATATTTGAATAATTTGAAAGCGATGTTATAATTAAAAAAAAAAAAAAAAAGTTCTCCGTACTAAACTAAATTCTGCTTTTGCCATAATCATCATCAAAACCTTTTTTTTTTTTTGAAAGAAAAAGAAAAGAAAATTAATAATAATCAGTATCAAAACGGACAGTATCGCAAAGTTTTTTTTTTTTTCTTCCCCAATAAATAATTTTGGGGAAAATTCTTCTTTTGTGAAATGGCTAAGATGAATCAAAATATTGAACGATTGTATTAAAAATGAGTTTGAAAACAGACTAAACAGAAGTACCAATAATCAAAAAACAGTAAAAATAAAGAATCAAATGACAAAAGTTTTAAACGGCTTTAATAGAAAAAGTAGAATTTTGTTTTGTTATTGTTATTGTCTTATGCAGAACTGGGAGAAATGAAAGTGAGCTAATGTTCACACACCTTCATACAGTTACTGTACAAGCAGCTAGCAGCTAGTCTGTTTCCCTTCTACTCTACATATGATTATATATGGACATTTAATACTAGTTTGATTGTTGTTATTGTATGTAAAACTGTGAAGAATGAAAAATAAACAATAGTTTCATGCAAGTGCTGGCACAAACAGCCAGCAGTTAACTTGCATTCATTATGCATAGGTTAACGCAGCAAATTACAGTAAGTTTCAGGACACCCAACACCTAACGAAGTAGAATTGAAGAAAGTAGAATTTTATTTTATGTGCCTTTAGTATTATTTGTATATGTATGAGTTTATTTCAGTTTTTTACACCCAAAAATAATTTGTCCTTGACAATATTATTGTTCGATTTTGGGAAATTTCTTAGTTATTTTCTTATTTCTATTTTAATATTTGTTAATTTTATCTTCACTTGTACGTTGTTTATTGTTTTTGGTTATCTGTATTTCCTTTTTGTCCCAAAGATATTTTACACACAGAGTTTTTGAAGATCATCGACCTCATACTTACTTCCTTAAATATTGAGCTTAGATATACGTAATAAATTTCAAATATGCGGAAAAACGATACAGAATTTTATAAAAATGGTTAAAGTGTACAGAGAAATCAACTTCAAGAATCTTAAAATTTAAATTTTCACGCAGCCTCGAAATATATATATATAAATGATAGATATCGTAATAAAAGTTAATTTTAAAATTTAGCAATTAATAGATACAAACAATACCAACACACAAAAATATAGAACTGATTTTAAAGTAGAGGAAAGACTGACACAAATTGTTGCGATTTAGATTAAGAACCAATAAGAAACAAAAATAACTTAAATTACTTACGCCGACATGGATGATAATAAAAAAAAAAGGACCATTAAACTCAATGACAGAGAAAACAAATAAATAACCACAGAAATAATTGGATGAAAATGCTTAAAAATAGAAGTAAAATACTCTTCAGGGGGCATGTACTTATATACATATACATATATATATATATATATATATATATATATATATATATATATAAAGGAAAAAATGCCATATAACGAATAAACTACTAACACCACTAAAACAGAATCTCGCTTTTTCTTTTTGTGTGTGTGTGTGTGTGTGTTGTCATACCTCTAAAACTTTTTATGATAATAATGTAGAAATTGTGTAAATCCTTTTAAAGTATAGGGCACATTTTTACAATGTTTTGTATAGAAATCAAATAAAAAATTTTAAATTTGTATTACTTTAAATTGCATTACCCTTAAAGTTTTAAACAGTTTTATAAAATTACGCAATTTTGCAATTTTATTTCTAAGATTATACCTCAGATATGTCTAAAATATATCTTTAATGAATTAAAGCCTAAGTCGAGAATTTTATAATGGATTACACGTAAAGCAATAGGAGATTTCTTTCAAATACTGTAAATCATAAAAGCATTTTAGCAATATTGTTATCATTATCATTGTGACAAAAGAAGTGTATAAATTTAGGTGCTCACACACATCATATTTATCGCAAAGTATTATTATTATTACTTTTTTTTCACATTAAATGCCTTAAATAATGCAAATTTTCTAATAAGTAAAACATTATATAATGTATTATCTTACCGTTAGCTAAAATTTCGTAGAAACAAAAAATCAAATTTAATTAAGTATAAATTTGAAATAGGGGAAAGAGAGGCAAGGGCGCAAGAGTTTCCGCCTCATGACGAAACACTACTTTTTTCAATAATTTATATAATATTTGTGCAGTAATTTTTTTTAAATTGAGTGTGATTATTGATAAAAAATAGCAGTGTAAAAGTTCCGTCATGAGACAGAAACTCTTGCATTCTTAAGTGAGTGAGGTAATTATAAAGAAGGTAGTGATTCATATAGTGAGGTAAGTATAACAATGAATTGTAAGCTTGGCTTATAACTCAACTGCGATGTTGAATTTAGGCTGAATAGTTATCATACTTGTTTGTTCGAGCTGAACCTATTTTTGTTGTATTTATCATTAGGAAAACAAATGAAATGGGAATCAGTTTTAGAAGTTTTTCTCTTCAATACACTGAGAAAAAATTCTGTAACTGATATCCAGAATCTAAATTGTGGCTCTAGAAAAAATAGTTCCATGTCATCCTTATAAATTCTAGTCCCTTTTGAAAGCGAGCTCTAGAAACCTCTATTATAATCCTGGAGTGTTTGCCTATATTATTAAGGGCAAAGCTATTTAAAAATCTATGCAAATATATGCGAATACAAGAGTCGGGTTTCAGCAACTACAATCTTGGTTTATGACCCAATTCTAGAAAATCAAGCTTGAATTTCTCGCAATACAAAAGATACAGAATATTGTTTGACCATCTAGAAATGTGCGGACTACAAGTTTTCGATCATTTCGTCTATTCAGTTTATTGGCGTGCCTTATGCGCATAGCTCGGAAATCTATATATCTAGTATAGGGATTTAGAAAATGGCCACTTATTCGTTCTAGAGGAAGGCGGTATATATTTTTTTCTCAGTGTAGAGTGTTTCTTTTCAAAATTCGAAGTTTTGTCACTACTTTAGTTGTGAAGTATAACTCCACAGACAGTTATAGGTAAAGAAACTACATTTTGTATGTAGATTTTTAATATAATTTCATATTTGTTATATTCCTTTAGCTTTTTGGTTTGCCACCCGTGCTTACTCTTACATGTAGTATTTAATTTAGTATGACGGGCAAGTGTAGCTGGATTGTTCATACATGCCCCAAGCCGTTCAACTCCATCACATTTTATTTCTTTGCTTTTTCAGGTATCTCTTTTAATTTTAAATGTACCCTAATATTCTGGTCTTTTTTTTTTTTTTTTTTTTTAAGGTTTTGATAGAGGATTAAAAGTTTAATATGCACCAAGAAAAAAAAGTATTCCTCTTTCATCTAGAATGAATAAGTGGTCATTTTATAAATCTCTTAACTAGAAATAAAGATTTTCGAGCTATGTGCATAAAGCACGCCAATAAACTGAATGGACGAAATGATCGAGAATTTCTAGTCTACACATTTCTAGATGCTGAAACAATATTCTGAATCTTTTGTATGGCGAGAAATTCTCGCTTTATTTTCCAGAATTAGGTAATAAATCATGATTATAGTTGCTGAAACCCGCCTCTTGTATTCGCATTTATTTGCAGAGATTTTTAAATAACTTTGCCCTCGAGAATATAGGCAAACACTCAAGAATTCTAATAGGGGTTTCTAGAACAAAGGGGACTAGAATATATAAGGATGACATGGAACTATTTTTTCTAGAGCCACAATTTAGATTCTAGATGTGAGTTACAGGTTTTTTTCTCAGTGTGTGAAATGCTAGTTCCAGGCGTACAGAAAAGTTCGTAACTCTGTGACGAGTCGAGGTATTTTAAAAACATTTATGAAAGCTTTCACTATCTGGAATCTTGATTTAAATAAATAGTTTTTAATGTACCGTGTATGGATATAGTAGTATCGAGGTTACACTTGTCCTAAATTAGGGTTCAAGCACATAGTTTCTATTTTTATTTTATTTTATTTTTTATGGCACATTGTTAAATTTATTTATTTTTTTTTTCTAAAGATAATTAGTGGTAGTTTATGCATAAAATTTTTCATAAGTGTTGATTAAAATGAGGCCAAATTCAAACTTTGCCAAAATGTTGTTATACTTACCTTACTTCATCCTATATAATGTGATATTCGTTGAAAACGAAATGAAATTATAGTTTTGATCACATTAATTACAAATTTAAATTTTAGTATACGTCGGTGAAAAGTTTTGTTGCCTTTCATACTGTGAAGCGGAGATGGGATGAAATAAGCGAGGGCTAGTTTTTGCGTTTGACTGTGTTTTCCAGCAAAACACGTATTTAGTTTGATGATGGCCGTTTTCTTTCGGAGAAACATTGATGGAAATAGTGATTAACAGTTTTTCGGTATTTAGATAGAAGTGTGTTTATTATCTTAAATTCCAATGAAAGTTTGAATTTTATTGCTAATGCGTCAATAACTGCATAAAATCTTAAAATGCGTATAAAATTTATTTCTTAAATTTACTATTATTACATATTGCTCTTTCTTCTTCTTTCATGTAAATAATTACTAAATAATCAATGGCATAATTACGAATTAAATTTTATTTTATTATACTACAACACCAATTATTTTTTATTTAATTATTTAATTTTTCTCATTTTAATTTTAAAATGAATACAATCACAAAATTATGAAAATTATTCTTATGAAATCAACCGTAGCTGTTCTTAAATAAGGATATTTTTTTTTTTTTTTTTTTTTTTTTTAATACCGGATATATATTATACCGGATATATATAGTTATTGTGTTTGATTTTCCATCTAAAAAATTTTCAAATATAAGGTAAAAGCTTCCAAGCCTGCGGGTATGATCGATGTCACAATGAATTGCTAAAGATTCTTGTTGAGTACGTAAAAAAAAAAAAAAAAAAAAGGTGTGTGTGTGTGGGGGGGGGGAAAGCAGTGTAATATTTTAAATGACTATTAAAAATTTTTAAGTACTATTTATGTAATTTTATGTAAATGATTTATGTAAAATTTTACTGAATAATAAAAAATAAAGAGTAATTACTAATCTACGTTACTTTAAAGAATCTTTAGCTTTCTTCATATAATGTTAAATTTTGATTGTAAATCTTCATTAATTGTTAGATTTTACAAAATAATGATGATAATAATAATAATAATAATAAAATTTTCTATAGATTTGATATAATACAAGATTTAAGGCTTAATACATTGATAGAGTAGTAGCTTGAGATCATGTTATTCCATCATTATCATGAAGTTGCGATTCCTTAGAATAGTTCAATTTAAAGCTGAATACCTATCTTAATTTTAATAATGTGCATTAATAAATGTACAAATACAAACGGTGAACAAAGTGTAATAGCACTCTAGATTACACTGAAAATTTTCACATCATAAAAAAAAAAAAAAAAAAAAAAAAAATCAAATTTATCGTTTTAAAAATATTTTAATAAAATCTTTATTAGTTAAATCATTAAACATAGCTCGGCAGTCAAATGGGAACCGGAATATTAACGATAAATTGTTTTCAACAGTTAGGTATATATATATATATATACACATATATTTCCTTCTACCAAACATAAGAAAACGAAACTTAAAAAAAATATATATGCAACCCTATCTCTCATCCTCAGCTTGGAAATACTCTGTGGTCAAACGCAAAAATCGCAAGCGATACGACAAAACTCCTTCGCATCCCAAACAGTAAATAAATAAACAATCCCGAAAAGATGAAAGAAAAACTATCCATACATCCGCGACGTATTGTTGGCAAGACGAGCAGAAGCAACCATGTATATGTATGACTGCATGAAGAAAAAGCCCCCAACTTCGCTCTCCTGACTGACTTGGATCAATAGTAGCACGTTAACTCTGTCAAGTGTCTTGTGCCCCGAGTCAATGATGCAGCGGGGTTGAGGTCAGTTCTGTCAGTCCCGCAAAAACCGATCTACACACACATACACACTCTCACACACGCATACACTCGTGTATTTTTTTTCTCCATCGCTCTCCATCCTTCGAGAATTTTTTGCTGTAGTTGTTTTTCGCTTTTTGACACTCTCTTTCCTTTTTTTGATGCTTTATTCACAGTGGGTTTCTTTATTTTCTGGTATTTTTTCATCTCTTTCTTTTTTTCTTTTTTCCATTTTTTCTTTTTTTTTATCCCCCCTCGCTGTATACTAGCGCTCTATATTTTGCGAGATCTTCAAGGGGGAGGGAAAAGTATTTTTGAGGGATCGAGCATATATTACGATTTTTTTTCCGAGGGGCGTTGAGCTGCGGTTTTGAACAAAGTGAATTTGGGTTTAGTCAAATACACCATTTACATTTGTAAATATATTTGTAAGCAAAATGGGGGTGGATATAAACGGAAAAAACATAATTTTAGGTTGGGTTTAACTTCAGTTTAATTTCGCATAGTGAAGGTTTTAATAACAATAAATTACGTCTGCTTAGTATTGTCTTATATAAGTATGTTTTATGATTTTAGCTGATTTTATGAGTTGTGTGTTATATAATTTTAATCGGTGAAATGTTTTTACACTAAATACCAAAATGTATGACAGAGATGGTTAAATTATGAATAGTTTTTCTTTTTACTTCAAAGTCTTAAATAATGTAAAGGTGTCATATCAAAACAGAACATTAAATATATATATTTCAAGAAAAATTTTTAGACTCCTATATTGAATAAATTTTTATAGTTCATATACTACTTTTTAAATATATATTTCATTAATTAACTTTTTACTTTATTTTGCATGCTTTAAAATACTTTTTTTTGATGAGGGGAGGGGGAGGGGACGAATCAGATAGAAAGAATGACAGGGACAGATTAATATGGATGGATTAATATTCGATATTTTTCAATTTCTTCTTATTTTTATATGTTATTTTTATGTTATTTATTTATATTTTATTATTATTTTTCAACGGAAAGATCTGAAATACTTATATTTTTTGCAGTGAAATTCATATCAAAAGTAATTTTTTTTCCTTTAAGAAATATTGCATACAGTAAAAAATAATCAAGAATATATTTCTTCAAATACTTTTATTTCTGTTTTAATTAACATAAAATTTTAGTAATTCTTCAGTGAATGATAAAAAAAAAAAAAAAAAAAATGAGAAAAATATGTTTTAGTCTGAAAAGAGTCCACATTAGGCAAAAATGAAATGAAAAAAAAAAAAAAATTAGAATAATTAATGAAGGCTATAGAAAAAAATACTTGATTTTGTATTTGTATTTCTTTTTTAATATTAAGTAACTTTAAATAAGACAGCAAAAATTAATTAAATTATTAATTAATGAAATAATAATAAGTAAATGTAATAAATATAAATAAAAATAATAATTAATTAGGGGAAAAAATGGAAGAATTAAACGACTCACCTTTGAAAACTAATATGGAATTTACTAACCGAATATAATAATAAAAAAAAAAAAAAAAAAAAAAAAAAAAAATCAATGTTATGAAAAAACAATTTCATATTTAAAAACTTAAAAATAACGAAAGCCTAAATATGTACATACCAAATTTATTTTACATATGCAACAATATTATGTTTTACTGAACCAATAAAGGCAGGAAAAAACGACAAAATCCGTAACTCACAAACGGGAAATATAATTTGTGACTGATCCCCTTTTCGTAGAGAATTCTGTCGGATAAGCGCGTAGGCGGGAGAGTAAAGGATACAGATGAAGAGGAGAGTGAATAGAAAAGGAGGCGAACAATTCGTGTAGACAGTTCTTTGGATCAAGAGTGAGCCACGAAACTATAGGTTCGCGAGAAAAAAAATATTTTAACTGAAAATCAAATCCTTCGCCGCTTTTGATTCTCTATTAAACTGGTATAAAATGGTCTACTGAGCATAACCCATTAACGATGATTTTTTTTTTTTTTTAAACTTGATTTCTTATTGTAATATTTATTCGAAGAATATGCCAGAAATAGTATAAAAAGTATTTGAATCAGTTTTGAAACATTTTTGACACGAAGGAGAAGTATTTTAATAATAATGATAAAATTTGACAAGTGGTTTTCTAATGTTATATTTGAATATTTTATTACATTTTGCAAAACTAATTAAGAAAATTAAATGAAAATAAATTATAAAAACTGAGAGCAGTTATCGATAACAGTCTAATCTAAAATATACAATAAGAATTTTTTTTTAGGGAGGGGGGGGGGGGGGTAATTCTTTCAAACAAAATAGACCGAATGAAAGCGACTTTACTTGATTTCTTTGACGTCAAGTTAAAATAAACAGTTTTTAACGGACTAAAAAGAAATAAAAAAAATTGCACAATTATTAAGTTTAAATTTAGTTAAAATACAAAAGATTATTATTATTATATTTTTTAATATGTAATTTATCAGTTTTCATTTTATTTATTTACTTTTTTATATACTTTGTTTAAAAAATAAAATATTGATAATTAAAAAGATAGGTAAAATCTTGCGAAAAGTGAATATTGCGTCATGGTTGATAGTAGTCAGGAAAAAAAAAAAAAATCGGAAGAGGTTAAAATTTTAGTGCATAATGTTGAGTGTTAAAAATTAAGTTTAACACAAAAAATATTAACAAATCTGCAAAATTTCGGATCTGGCTACGACCTTGGTGATAGAGTATGAGGCAGAAATAGAGCACAGGACGTTATAGTTGCTGCAAGTGATAATAAACTGTCATCCACGATGGAAGAGGAAAAAAAAAGAAAGAAACCGAAGCCTTTTTGAACGAAATATTTTTATTGAAAAAGCATCCGTTAATAAAAACGTATCACTCTGGATAAGTGATTCAAGTTGTAGCGTAATGTCCGAGGAGAAAAAAAATAGACTTCTCATTCGCAATTAAGTTTTATTTAGGACAGAATTTTAATTTCTGAAATGCGTGAAAGAAGAAAATTTTTAATTATTCGGTTCTTTGATAACATTTATTTTTCCCCCTCTGTCTCTGTCTCTCTCTCTCTTTTTTTTTTTTTAATTGAGGATATTGAGAGTAAGACAATGTGGTTCCGGTGATCAGTAATTTAAATACAAGATTAATAAGGAAAAAAAAAAAAAAAATACGAAATCTTTTTTCTTCTTAATTTTTCTCTTTCTCTTTTTCTTTTATTCGAATCTTAAAAAAAAAAAAAAAAAAAAAAAAAAATCTTTTCAGTGTTTTATTTTTATGATTTTATGACGATTAATTCAATTCCCTATGCGCTTTTTATTTTAGAATACAAATCGCTCAGATGCAAACATTTAATTATTAGTACAAACATATTATATATGCATAACACATAAAAAGCAAAATGATGCAATTGAATGTCCTTAGATCATTGTCATATATCAGATATCGGATATAAAAACCTTATATCGTATTAATTTTATGTATTAACAAATCCATCATTTTGTAACACATCAAAAGAACATTTTTAAGAAGAAGAAAGAACGTTTTTTTTCTTTTAGATATTTTGATTCAATTTTGCATTTATAGAAAATTTAATAATTTAGTTATACATGTTTATTACTTTCTTAAAAAAAAAAAAAAAAAAGAAAGAAAAATGAAGAAGTAGAAGAAAGAAAGAAAGAAAAGAAATTATAAATTGCGGTAGAACATTAAAGGATTTAAGGAAAGAATTTTGCATCTCGTAAAGAGTTTATGAAAAAATGTATTAATCAATTAAATAAAAATAATATGATATAACGAATTTTCATCACAAAAATAAGTCAAAAATTAAGAAGAAACTCAATATGAATAAGTATATACTATAGCAACCGAAACATCGATTTAAAATAATAAACGAGTTTATAAAACTAGTCTATTAACTTTTATAGTCTTAAATCCATTTTCAGCAGCAAATTTTCTGCGTTATAAATTACAATGATTAACACAGTTCAAATGAAAATAAATAAATAAAAATAAATAAACAAATAAAATAAAATTTATTAATTAATTAAAAAAAATAAATTAATAAAATTAAGATGGGAAAAAATCCGTAGAAAAGAAAAACATTCGATAAAAGAGGCCGTGGGTGAAAAGTGCACTCATACATGAGCAATTGACTAGCAGTTATTGTGTATAACTCATTTCATAAAAATAAATAAATAAATAAACAAATAATTGTTAGATTAAAATAAGTAATTAAGGGGGGGGGGGGCGAATCCTAAATTAATTTATAGCAAGCTAGCTATCGAAAGTAATTTTTTTTAATATAGATACATTCCAAATAACATGTCGCGACATCATTTTTTATCAGTCATTACACATAAATAAAAAATAAGAAAAAAATAATTAAATTCCAAATATCCCAAGCTTTCTCTATCATCACCGTACAAACAAAGCCGTTAAAAAAAAAAAAAAAAAAAAAAGAAGAAAAAAAATCCTTCATGAAAAAAATAAATAAAACCAAAAATTTCTTAAATATCCTTCCGCTAGAAATGATTTTGTTATTATACGATCCCTTTATAGCTCTCCGCGATCTCTCCCATCTTTTACGCGGCGGGAGGAGCCGTGCTTACCGCAGCGTCCACTCCGAAGCTCCGGTGGCCAATAAATCAACAACAAGGCTTGCAGCCACCTCCTCTGCCCAGAGACCCAAGAGCGCCCTCTCTAGAGCGGAGGGATACAGTTAGGAATACGATGACGTAACAGGTTTATATACATAACAGGTGGCAACAAGGAAGGGGGTGCAAGTAAATAAGAGGGCTCTCAGGTTAAACAGGGAGGTGCAAATGTGAGAGTGAATGTGTTACAGCGAATGTTAGGAGTTTAATAGCCTAAGTAAAATTTAATCGTTTTAAATGGAATTTTTTTTTATCATAGGATAGTTAGCAAAAGGCATAGATGAACGGTAGGAATGGGTTGCGTTTTTATAGTTTGTTCGCTTTTACAATTAATACAAGGCATGCTATTGATATATATATGCAGATATATATCGATATATATATTTATTTATTTATAAATGTCCCTTTCTTATGATTGTGAAGAAGGTGGTAGGGGACGCGCTCTTTACTCAATAAAAGTTATGAGATGTGAAAAGCAAATATTAAAACTGGGAACTTTGCAAGTATATATAATTCTAATGCAAAATAAAATTTAAAAAAAAAAAAAAAAAAGACTCATAAATAAATAAATAAATATTATTTGATTACAAAGGATTACACATTAATGATATTAAAGCGATTTTTCCGACATATAGTTTAAATTAAATAAATATTGCGCTAATTTTTTTAATGATATTTAATGATTAACTAATTGAAATTAACAATACGCTATAATCGCAGTATTTAAATTTACTTCTCCACATTAGGTCTGCACGAAAAATCTTTTCACTCGCCCGCGTGCATTCATCTCGCAGTCGCCCGGGCAATACTTAAACATGATGCCAGAGATCCGAAATAATCGTTTTATAAATTTGTGATGCATTCAAAAGTACGCCATTTATGTTGATTGAAATATTAGATTGAAAATATTTTTCTGTCGCGATTTATGGTATATAGAGGTAGAGAATGAACGTACAATACCTATCCTATACAGCCACACAACCCATTTTACTCTATGGGGAAATTTGTCTCAGCAATTACTTATTATCTCTCTCTCTCTCTCTCTCTCTCTTTTTTTTTTTTTTTTTTTAACCCGTTTTCACATTCAGACAACTTAAAACCGTTAAATTTGTATTTGCTTTTTCAAAAAATTTTTAAATTTTAAATTTTTAAATTTTTAATTTAAAAATCACTAAGCAAATACATTATTAAGTACATTTTTCCTTATTTTTTAGCTATAGACTGAAATATGAAAAATTTAAAAATAATTTTTGAAAAGTGAGTGCACATTTAACTGTTATGAATTCTGTTAATGTAAAAACGGAATAATAATAATAATAACAATAATAATAATAATAATACATTAGGTAATCACTAATTGTGGAAACAATCCCTATAGAAGAACATAGGCTTTTATTGTTGGCAAAAATATATATTGTACGCCCTTAACGCCTCAATTCATTAAAGGATAAAAATATAACAAAATAATTTTAATAAAACTGTAATCAAACTTTGGCATAGTTAACTCAGCAGAATATTGAATTTTGAACCGTCTAATAAGTTTGGAAAGGAAAAAAAAAAAAAAAAAAAATAATAATAATAATAATAATAATAATTTCCTTTCACATGAGGGCAAATTATAACCATTTTCTCAGTACTCAGCAATTTCCACTGATTAAAAAACTTTTTTTCACTTGATTTTTTAATTTAAAAATTTTTTTTTTCAAATTCTTAAATGTTGTTTATATTACAAGGCTACTATAAATAGAAAAACATTTGTGTTTTTAAAATGTTACATTTTACGAAAATTTGCACTTATGTTTAATCATAGCACTTGCAAAGAAAGGAATAAAAGAAAAGAAAAAGAGACAGAAAGTAAGTACGAAAGAAAAAACTGCAGTGAACAACATGCAACGTCAGTGAAAGTCTCCATTGTAAAACAACAGATGGAAGCACGAGTACAGTGCAGTTATTAAAGTAGTCATATAGTGTTACACAGCCGGCAGCTGAAAATCCAGAAACACAAGGGTGGGTATTTCAAGACGTTTTCAGATACGACCATAAATATTATTTTTAAATAAAAATATTTTTACTCCCTATGAAAATAATTTAGGTAAATGTTCAATATTTTGAGTAATCGGAGACATAAATAAATAAATAACAAAGATTTAAAAAAAAGGTAGATAAAATTTGAAGTTTTTGATTGAAATATCGCTCTTCTTGCAGTTTTGATCCGCATATACCTTCTTCAAAATGAGACACAAACAATTTTAAGTCATACTGAAGAATAAATTAATGCACTAAAAGGTAATTAGAGTGAAAGTGTTAAGAATCATATTGTAACAAAATTACTCTAAGATCAATTACGGAAGCTTAATTATAAGTTTCATATATATATATATATATATATTTATTTCCAAATAATAATAATAAATAAATAGATAGAATTAATAAAATTAATTTTCGGTAGATAAACTCCCAAAATAGTGCTGCTCTATAACGTAATCTAATTTCATATTTAGATTTTATCACATGAACATTAGTTACAAAAGTTTCAGTTACGTCTTTATAAGGTGATATAGTGCTGACTCTAGGCTAATTTGGCAGGGTGCTCCACCCTGCTGCCCTTTCAAACCCATTTTAGCACCCTGCTGACCTTAAAAAAAAAAAAAAAAAAAAAAAAAAAAAAAGGTACCTATTAGCTTTTACTAACATTTTAAATGTTCAGAGGCCTTTAGTTACTTTTCTTTCTGATTTTTCATTTTTCTAGAAACAGTTCTACAGCAGTCCTGGAAGAACAAATGCATATAGCCTATATATATATATATATATATATATATATACACGTATAATTAGTACTTTATTTTCGTCATGAGCAAAAATCCCAACATAGAAGATCGCAAATTATTCATATAATACCCTTTTTGAAAATGGGTTGCCCTTTTTATTGAATTCCCCCCGGCGGCCCTTTTATTCTAGAGTCAGCACTATGATATATATGTAAAACGTGAAGTTGAATATTGTCTCTGACTTTTTAAACATTTGTCAATTAAGTTTAAACGTGTTATATATTTTCCGTTCGTTCGGATGTGCTATAATTTTTGCAAACATTTTCTTTTCGTCTATCTGTCTGTTCATTCTCTAATTTTCGTAAATATTTTAAAATTTATTCTCGTTCACTAATGTTATGTTCTCTATGGCAAAGTAAGATAAATAATAAATATAAATTTAATAAAATTAAACATAATCTATACGTTTCATTCATTCGCTCAATAGTGATCCTATATTTCTGATTTTGACAACATTAAAATTTTAGCTTCAAATATAAATATGTATTAAATCCGTATTTATCTAGAGGGCGCTTTTACTAAATTACAACATTCTGCCTTGAACGAGGCTAAAGCTATTCTTCAGGAATAGTTAATATTGTTTTGATGTATTATTATTTTTTCTGTAAATGTTGTGCTTTGTATGTTTATGACACTGAGGAAGGCTAGTGTTTAGCCGAAACGCCTGTCTTGTGTTTTTATGTTTTTTTATTAAAATGTATCTTTTAAAAATTTTAGTATTCTTTATCTGATTTTAAATATTACTTTGGTTTTAATAAATATAAATATTAACTGTTTTGTGTACAGGGACTTACAAAATGTATAACTTTAAAGCATACTTTAATATCTTCATATCGGCATTTTTCGTGGAAATGTGTAGGATTAAAACGTGGGTAAGTAATACAAATGTATAATATATAGATTTTTTTATTATTATTTATTTTTTTCTCTTTATTTTATTTTATTTATTTTTGTTTTGCGACAATAATCTATTTTTATAATTATATTTGATAATCGGATGAAAGTATTCATATAAAGAAATCATATATATATATATATATATATATAAGATTAAATTTTATTACGATATCTATTATTTATATATATATATATAAGATGACTTTTGAGTTGATTTTGCATTTTTTCTTCCATTTGCAGGACTAAGAAGACGGTGATTTCTGTAATGATTACGAAACAATACATTATTAAAAAAAAATATTAACACCAATTGTATAAAGAGAAAAAAGTATTATAATAATTGTAAATTTATGGAATTACATTCTTGTTCCTCAACTTTAATTGCAGCTCAAGAAAGATTTGAAAAGAGTACTTAAGATAAAATGTAAGTTCATTTTCAGGAGTCCATCCACGTAGAAATTAAGGACTATTAGTTCAAAAGAAAAGAAAAGAACAATAATATACCTGCTTATTTCATAATATGAAATTTACATAAAGGAAAATATTACAATGACAATATTTTAATTTTTGTTTTGATTTCTAAATTGGGGCTCATCAGCTGGCCATCACAAAATTCCACTTCATGGGTGTTTTAAAAAAAATTCAAGATCATAAAAAACTCTATATCAAATTTAAGTTAACAAAAGAATCCCTTTTGCAAAATTTTGCCTTATAAAAACTACTTCTTTATATTATAAAATATTTCCATACTCGTAAGCCTGTTTTCAATATTGTACAAAATTATTGTGTGTATTTTGTTCATTAAAACACTTTTAGTTTCATATTAAATCTATATTTTAGTAATAATCACAAAGTAAAGATAGGGCTTAAATTAAAGATATTACGAGATTTTTTTTTTTCCTGCAAATAGTATAAATAAAAATTTTATATAATATTTTTTCACACACACACACACACACACAAAAAAAAAAAAAAAAAAAAAAAAAAAAAAAAAAAAACTGTTTTTGACAAAGGTAGGTCCCAAAAAATAAAGTCTAGATCGATCCTGATTTCCTAAGAAAATATAGAATACAATCACACAGACATAAAAAAAAAAACATTTTTAATAATCCAAAAATCATTTTAATAATTAAAAAGTACATTTATAAAATATTTTCACACTGCTTTTAGTAATATATTTGCATTCGGCTTTTTATATAATTTTCCTTTTTATTGTCAATTTTTTAAGGTCATTTTAAAGTAATTTTCTCTCTCTCTCTCTCTCTCTCTCTCTCTCTCTCTGTATATATATATATATATATATATATATATATATATATACATATTATATTATTTTAATATCAGCTTTGTACTGTATGGCTTTTTTCCATAGATAGTATTAAAATTCTTTGGCTAAATAAAGATTTTAACTGTAAATTTATTTTATAGAAGTTTATTAAAATTAGAATCATTTGTCATGGAATGAATTTTTTATAAATTGTGATCTTTAAATTTGTATCCAGAGGACATGACTGACGAAAGCAGTAACACACTCAGTAAAAATATAAAAAATACTGAAAATATATCTGCATAAATATACCTTTAAAATCAAATGTGCTTATAATCAAGAAAGCGTAATTTTTTCTCATCTTTGCCAAGCTACCTGATTTAATAGATTCATTATATTTTAATATTTATTTATTTATTACAAATCACTGACCGCAAAAACAAAACCTAAATTAAAAATAATAAATAATAAATTTTAATTTATATAAATATAAAACAAAACTGCTTTTATGTTGTAGTCTGGTTGTACACATAAACATAAAAAAAAAAAAAAAAAAAAAAAAAAAAAAAGAAAGAAAAGAAAAAGGTATAAAAATTCTCGGTACTTTTTATAATGCAAAACTAGAATTTTTCACAGACTGATAAAGTAATAACTTCCGAAAACACTTAAAGAAGTCAACTTCAAAAAATATAAATAAGCCAAAAACTACAGACCTTACAGTCCAGACTACTATAAAAACCAATTTAAAATATTATAAAATTAATGTAAAAGAAAATTAACATTATTCTTTGAAATTTTGAAATTTTAAGCATTAAAAAAATAAATTGTACAATAATAACTGCACCATAGAAATACATTGATTCTGTAAAATTATAACACGCATTTTTCAAAATTCACCTACATGAAAGCATGTACCTTTAAAGCATATGAAAACAAATCCATTTATTTCAATTATAAGTTTTTGTTTAATAGATTACCGTTTTCATCAAAGACATGTTTCATTCCATGAACAAAAATACCTTATCAGATAAAAAACATCTCTAATATTTCACGTGACAAAAAGCCATCAAACATTCGTGCCAAGAAATACAAACAGGATCTACACGGCATAATTCAGCAATTACGAATGCCATCACAAAATCTAAGAGAGGGGGGAAAAAACGAAAATAAAATATGCCAGATATTTTAGAACACTGACAGTCAGCAAACACTAACTTCACGGTCAGATCCTAATAATCTTCCATTCTTAATTTGTGATTAAACAAACGAACAAATCCCACCCCGTTTAACGAACTCGTCTTTAAGATGGCAAGCGGCTTTTCGCTAAATCATCGCATAAATCAGACGCCTTGAATTAAAAGTGAAGTCCTCATCCCGTGCTCATTATACTGAAAAGCTCCTGATCACGATCTACTTGGTATCCGCTTGGGTAAATCTCCAAATTCACTCTCGTTGTGCTTATGGTAAAGTGTAATGAGCAGCGCACGTTTTCTGAGTCGAGATGGCAAAGATCCACGTTAAATTGCTTCTTCTTTGATTCTAATTTGGTCTCTATTTGAGTCACTGTATTCAGATTAGTTTCATTTGAGTATAAAGGCATCACAGTGACAGCTATAGTGTTTTGAGAATTCAGATATTTGTCAAGGGAAGGTAAAATGTTCTACTTCTGCTAATGCGAAGGCGATTCAGAAATTCTGCATAGAAGTTCTAAGGATTGATAGAATGCATTACACAAAACATTTTTTAAGTAAGAAATCAGAATCCAAATATGTTTGGTCTTTACATGAGGCTCTGATTAGTTTCATTTGAGCATAGAAGCATAATACAATGACAGCTAGAGTATTTGGATATTTTTCAAGGAAGAAAAATATGTTCTATTTATGGTTGTGTATAAGATTATTCAGCATTAAAGTTGAAAGTTTTAAGGATTGATGGAATACATTATATATGTATATATATATATATATCATTTTTTTTTTCTTGTACGAAATCAGAATCGAATTACATTTAGTCTCTAATTAATATAATGTATACAGATCAATATCATTTGACCATACAAGAACTATAATGGTGATTGTAATGCTTGTGAAATAGGATACTTATCAAGGGGACGTTTGCGTAAAAAGTTATTGAGAATTTCTGTCCAGAGTTTAAAGAATTCATAAAATGCATCACACAAACTTTTTTTTTTGTGTGTGTGTGCATGCGTGTATGTAGATGGCAAAATCAAAATACACATTTAATCTCTATTTTGATCATTGTATTCAGATTAGTTTCATTTGAATAAAACTAATTATCTCTCCCAGATAACACCATTAATATTTGAGAATCTGGATACTTATAAAGAGCAGATAATGTGTTCTGCTT
This sequence comes from Salticus scenicus, assembly GCA_963930645.1. Lineage (NCBI taxonomy): Eukaryota > Metazoa > Arthropoda > Arachnida > Araneae > Salticidae > Salticus > Salticus scenicus. The sequence goes on along the minus strand of OZ005655.1, from coordinate 199,263,689 downwards.
TTAAGGATTGATAAGAATGTAGTGTACAATTTTTTTTCTTCTTCTTTTGTTTCATTACGTGTGTGAGGGCAGGAAATCAGAATCGAAATGCATTTCATTTCGATTCAAACTAGTTTAATTTAGGCATAAAGGCATCACATTGATAGCTAAATATATATATATATATATATAATTCAGATTTTATGAAAAAAAGGTAATATTTTCTATTTATGTTTGCGTATAAGGAGATTTAGAATTTCTTATAATTTTAAGGATTTATAGATGTATTATAAAAAACTTTTTTTTTTTTTTTTTTTTTTGCATAGGAAATATGATTACAATTACATTTGATCTTCTGATTTGAGATAACGTATTCACATTAGTTTTATTTGAGCATAAAAGCATCCTAGTGATAGCTATACGGTTCTGAAAATTCAGATATTTATAAAGGGAAGGTAATATGTTTTGCTTGCGATGTTAGTGTTTGCGCACAATGAGACTCAAAAATTTTTTTTAAAGTTTTAAGGATTGATGGAATGTATTACTAATATTTTTTTGCGTGTAAAAATCAGAATACAAATATAGTTGGTCGCTATTGAGATATTATCTTCAAAATTAGTTTCGTTGGAGCATAAAGAGGGGTCGATCCAGTCAAAAATTGGGACACTTTTGCTACCCCTTCACAAATTTCAGATTCATAAAAAAGAGCCCTTTCTGAAGATTTCGTTTTATAAAAATGTTGATTTTGTACAATGTTTCCATATTTTCAGTATTATTTTTAAAGAGTGTCTATACGTGCTTCAATCAAATTCTAACTTGTTATTAAACAATAGAGTAACTGCTAAAACGAAAGGTTTCACACGGTAATTCTTTTTTCCGCAAAAAGAAATAGAAATTAAAATTTTACAAAAATGGGCCCCAAAAATTAAAACCAGGATTAACCCCTGCATAAAGGCACCACAGTGACAGCTATAGCATTTTGAAAATTCGGATATTTATAAAGGGCGTAATATAAATACATTTGGTCTTTATTTGAGATACTGTATCTAAAATTAGTTACTTTTGAATGTAAAGGTATATCACAACGGGAGCGATAGTGTTTTGAGTATTCGGATATTTATCAGGGAAAAGGGATATGTTCTATTTGTGTTTGTGTACAAGTAATTCACATTTTGTATTCAGAGTTTTACGGATTGATAGAATGTATTGAAAAAAAAAAATGTTCAGGAAATTAGACTACAAATACATTTGGTCGCTATTTGAGATACTATGTTCAAAATAAATTTCATTTGAGCATAATAGCTATGTGGCAGCTACAGTCTTTTGAGAATTTGGATATTTATCAAAAGTAGGTAACATGTTCTGTTTGTGCTTGCGTACAAAGTAATTCAGATTTTCAGTTCAAAAGTTTAAAAATTCATAAAATATATTTCTAAAAATACTTTTGTGCAGAAAATCAGAATACAAATGCATATGGTTTCTGTTTGAAGCACTCTATTCTCATTAATTTCATATGAGCAAAACAGCATCACAATGACAAATACAGTAATCTTGAAAATTCGGATATTTATCAAAGAAAAGTAAAATGTTCTATTTGTGTTTGTGTACAAGGTGATTCAGAATTTTTGTTCAAAGTTTTAAGGATTGATAGAATTCATTACAAAAAACATTTTTTTGTGCCAGAAATCCCAATACAAATATATGTGGTCTGTGTTTGAGATACTGTATTCATATTAGTTTCATTTGGGCATAAAGGTATTCGAGTAACAGATATGTAGTTGTTTTGAGAATTATTAATATAGTTATCAAAGGAAGATAATATGTTCTGTTTATACTTGTGTACAAGGCGATTCAGAATTTCTGTTCAAAGTTTTACGGATTGATAGAATGTATTACAAAAAGCGGTTTTTGTGTAGGGAATCAAAATACAAATATATATAGTTCTTCCATAAAGCATTATACTCAGATTAGTTCCATTTGAACTTAAATGCATCACAGTGACAGCAATAGTGTTTTGAAAATTAGAATATTTATCAAAGGAAGGTAACATGTTCTATTTATGTTTGTGTACAAGGCAATTTAGAATTTCTATTTAAAGCTTTAAGGTTTCATAGAATGTATTACATAAAACATTTAGGTGTAAGAAATCAGAATACATCTGGTGTCTATTTGAGACACTATATATTTAGATTTGTTTTATTTAAGAATAGACGCATAAGAGTGTAACATATATGCTGTTTTGTGAAAACGGGTATTTATCAAGGAAAGAAAATATGTTTTACTTGTGTTTGTGTACACAGTGATTTATAGAATTTCTGCTCGATGCACTGTTAAAAATGAAGTATTACTACTCAAAAATGAGTATATAGACATGTTCATTTCGAAATGAGTAAATTTTGTTTCAAAAAGTAAAACATGCTTGTTTCAGTTATAAAAAAAATGCATGTTTTCAAATTAATATCTGTTCATTTCTTAATTTATTATGAATATGCTGAAATGAAAGAAATTTTTTAATAGAATTCCTAAAAATTTAAACAGAAAGTGTTCATACACAAAATTTATTCTCTCAAATTTCTAGAACTATATTTCGTGGCGGTTTCATACTTGTTTGCGGAAGAATACATTAATGAGAATCTGTGTTTGGCCAACTGGTATTCACGATGGTCCATGCCAATTTTTTTGCACAAATATTGTGCATGTTAATATACTCAAATAGAATATTTTTTGTGTAGAAAATCAGAATCAGAGGAAACATATTTATAAACAGCAAAATAACTACTTCTAAAGCGTACAAAATATTTTTATTTATTTATTTATTTATTTTATTTTATTTTATTTATTTATTTATTTATTTATTTATTTTTTTTACAATTTTAACAATAATTAAGATTCTGTAAGGCTATATTCAAAGATTCACATTTCTGTTTTGTGAAAATTGTGATGTTATAAGATTAAAATATTCAGTAATCTAGTCAATGACACCATACATATTGTTAGTAAATTACGAAAAAATAGACGTCAAAATTCAGTATAGTGTGCATTGCACACGAACGATGACTTATTTCAATCATTTCCCGTGATACTATTATAACATATCACACAAACGAAAACAAGTTGAAAAGAAATATAGTTACAATATGTGAATTGTTATCGAAAGTAGTAAAAAGCCTCAGTTTAAACGAAAAGCAGTTCCATGCTCAAAGAAGAAGAAGAGGGCTTCATGAAAGAGTTCTCAAAAAAAAAAAAAAAAAAAAGAGTAAATTCGCTTTGAAACTAAATTTTAAGCAACTGTAACAAAAAGAAAAAAAAAAAAAAAAAAAAAAAAAAAAAAAATCCTAGTTTAAATTTTCATTATTCCACATTATTTTTAATCAAAGTATCTATTGATGTGGGATATTTAAACTTTAAAGAAGGTTTGGCTCATAAAACGGGAATTTTCACTCTTATTTAAATAAATGAATTATATCTTCATTTATATTAATACATTTTGTTATTAGTATATTTCAATATTTATTTATTTATTTAAAAAATAATAATAATAAGTAGAGTAATTCTGATTTTATTCTATGTACTATTTATAAAATAATACATAACAGCTGACAAACAGTGGATAGACAAACATTGTGTATGTTGATAAATTCATATGCATCGCACAAAAAATTCTTTTCTTAAGATACGATTTTTTTTTTTTTTTTTTTTTTTTTTTTAATTTGAGACAGACTTTTAGTCGGTTTCTCTCTCCCAACAGGAAGCAAATAAGAAAGTTGCTAGAGTTCTGCTAGGAAATATTTCAGTTAAAGAAGCATGCTTTTGAGGCTGTAAATTAATAATACATTTTTGTTTATAAGAGAAAAAATGGGTTATTGAAATAACGTCACGATCAGGCAAAATATTTTGTCCTAGAATGTATACTTTTTGTAAGAAAGACGAAATAATCTTTTTCTCTCTGAGAAAAAAAATATATATTTCTTTAAAATAATACTTTCTGATAATTTTTTGAGTATGCAAATATTATGCAGTTTATCGACGGATAAATTTTGTCATATTGTAACGAGATTAATACCAATACTTATACTTACGTAAAGTAGTTAGAAAAAAAAAAAAAAAAGAAACCGAACTAATCAGAACTAAATGATTGTTCTCTCTCACCTACTCTAATTGGCAGATGCCTTTTTTTTCCCCTGTTGTTTAGTTTTTTTTTTAGTAGACGACGTGTCGTTAAGAAACGACGCAGAATTGCAGGCTATATGTAAACTAAAATGTAAAGAAGAAGTGTGTATTTTATTGCATTATTTGTGTTCTGGGGAAATATGTTTATTAAAAGCAATTTGTCAAACGAGATTACTTCTTTCATCTGTTCTTGGACTTCAAATTGTTAAAAATGAGAACTTCCCAACTTGTTTTCTCGTGATGTGCTGACTATGCCCAAGCTGTGGCTTACAATATGAGAAAAAAATAAGATGATACTCCATACAATAAAAAATTAAAGCCACTGGAAATTTTCAACACATAAAAAGGATTAAAAAAAAAAAAAAAAGTAATTGCGCAATTAAAGTCGAAGTTCCAGATAATTACAATGTCAGTCACTAGACACGATGTTAGCAATAAATACAATCGCTTTAGTTGACATTTAGTTGAAAGAATACATTCATTCATCAGCTCCGGTAGCTGAGATCCTTTGCCAAAATTGAGATTTTAACCAACGACAAAAGAACAAATGTTCTATTTTGGTTGGGATTAAAAGTATCTTTTTTGAAGTCAACAAAACTAACAAATATCAAAGGTGGGTTTCTATAACATAAACTAAAAAATACTTATCTATTAAAATAGTGCCACTAAAGAAATTAGTTTCTTTCTCACAAAGGATTTGTAACATGTAGTTGCTTATAGGTCTTTGTAAATGACGAGTTTCTTATATTATGACACATGTAATTTTGTATGAAAATAAAACAAGTAGAAGAAGTTTTTAATCACTAAGCCTTTTGTCTATATAATGGATTAAAAAATAACTTTTTGTAAATATAGAAAACAACTTAGGATTTCTTTTTAGACTAAGAAATGTCATTAAAAGAATTAGATAAAGTAAATTTCGCAATTAAATTATAAGTATTTGATAATTTCAATTTACAGTATTTGATAATTACAATTTACAAGTATTTGATAATTATAGGGTCATATGAGACCCTGTTAGATTCAAATGGACATAGCTTTACTAGACATTAAGTTGAAAGAATACATTCATCCGTTCTTGGTAGTTGAAATTCTCTGCCAGAATTAAGATTTTTAACAAACGTTGAAAGAACAAACGTTCTATTTTGGTTTGAATAATAAGTATCTTTTTTAAAGTCAACAAAACTAACAAGTATCAAAGAGGGGCCTATAACAATAATTAAGTAATTTTATCTCTTGAAAGAAAGTTATTAAAGAAATTAATTTGTTTCTCATGGTGGATTTAGAATACGTGGTTGTTTATAAGCCATTTTCTCTAAAAGACAAGTTTCTTGTCTTTCGTAAAAGTAACACAAGTAATTTTGTATGGAAATGAAACAAATAAAAGAAGTTTTCAGTCACATGTTCCTTTTTTTAATATAATGAGTTAAATTATACTTATATATATATATATATATATTTATATAAACATGAGAAATTTAGAATTTGTTTTCTGCGTAAGAAATAACATTAAAAAATTTAAAAAAATAATCTTGCAGTTAATGTCAAAGTATTTGATAATTACAATGTCAGTCAACTGAAGAACTGTTAGAAGCAAATACAATCGCTTTACATGATATTTAGTTGAAAGAATACTTTGTCAAAATTAAGATTTTAACCGATCCCCCCCCCCCCCCCCCAATAAATAAATAAAACTATATATATATATATATTTAATTCAACAAAATTAACAAATATCAGAGATGAGTTTATATAACATTAATTAAATAATTTTCATCTTTTTAAAAAGAGCTATTAAAGGTATTAATTTGTCACAGAGGGTTAAGAATATGTAGTTGCTTATTTTTTTTCCTAAACATTCTGTCCATCTAAAAAATAACGCATATAATTTTGAATGAAAATGAAAAGTTTTGAATCTCATGTATTTTTGTCTATATAGTGAGTTAAAAGACACTTTTTTTTTTTTTTTTTTTTTTTTTTTAATAAATATGAAAATTTAGAATTTGCTTTATCTCTGAGAATTGATATACCCTGTGTCTTCTTAGTAATTACCTCTATTTGAACACAAATCTGGTTTCTAAAAATGAAGTTAAAAATAATATGATTGGGATACACTGAAAAAAAAAAAAAAAAATCCTGTTATATTACGGAAAAAGTCTGTCAGCGAAAGATGCCAGGAAATATTTATGCTACGAGAAAAAATTGTAGACAAAAATTTTTTGTAGCCGAACAATATAGAAAACATTCGTACTAACAGATTTTTTTTGCAACATTTAAAGGAAAAAAAACAACCTCATATCAAAAAACAACAACAAAAAAAAAAAATATTTCCATTCGATGGACCGAATTGAACTAGAGTACACCGGACAATAGGCTGAGACTTTAGCTCAAAGCCATGGAATCATGTTTCATACAGTTAATTAACATTTCACAATTCTGCTTTGATACCAAGTTTTCCGTATACGAAACAGAAAATATATGTAACCACCAGATAAAATCTGCAATAATGGTTACATGTTTTATCTGTTTACAGAAAAAATATGTCTGTTGACAGACTAAGATGTAATTTTATGCTAAATTTTTGTGGTTTTAGAAAACAGAAATTTTCTGTATGAAAGTTACAGAAGTTTCCTGTATTTTAACAGAAATTTTTTACAGCGCATGGATATTAAATTATTAAAAACTAACATATAAACATAAAATCTCAACTAAAAAACTATGTTTATATTTCTTTTTTTTTTTTTTTTTTTTTTTTTTTTTATAATATTATTAGTTTTCCTTTAAAAGGTGTTTCTATTGCATTTATATAGTCTCTCAAAGTCAGAAAATACAGTCAGAAAAATTGTTTTTAATGTAAAGAATTTAAAAATGAAATTTTTAATTTCTGGTGACAACCATGGAATGGAATGAACACATGGGAATGGAAGGGGGGGGGGGAATATTCTAAACTAAGCGAAATGTATCAAATAAACTATAATAATAATAATAATAATAAAAAGAAAAATACAACGAATGTTTAAGGAACAAAAAATTTTTCCATCCTTACACTGCAAATTCATGTGTCTTAAATTCAGACACATAAGCGTCTGAAATGGGTGTCATTATTTTCAGACACGAATTCGCGTCTTAAATTTTAAGACACGTGAAGCGTCTTAAATTAAGACGGGAACGTAACTGAATTTAAGACACGTGAAGTGTCTTAAAAGGCAGCCATTGTTAACCACTTATTTGAGCTGCCATTTTTTACCACTTGTTTTTTTTTTTTTTTCTTTTTTTTTTTCCTTGGCAGCCATTGTTGACCACTGATTTCAGCTGCCATTTTTAACCACTTTTTTTTTTTTTTTTTTTTTTTCCCCTTGGCAGCCATTGTTGACCACTGATTTCAGCTGCCATTTTTAACCACTTGTTTTTTTTTTTTCCTTGGCAGCCATTGTTGACCACTGATTTCAGCTGCCATTTTTAACCACTTTTTTTTTTTTTTTTTTTTCTTGGCAGCCATTGTTGACAAAATCCAAAAAAAGTATTTAAAAAAATATTATAAGGACCTGGCACCATTAAAGTAGGCTTCATATAAAAGCTTACATTTCCATTTAATATTTTTAAGTTTAACTATATTAGATTTGTTCAATGAAACATATTTAAGGAACAATAATTTTTTATACATTTTTTACAGATCTGAAATCCTCAAATTTCGAATTATTAGTTTTCCTTTTTTATTTTTTTAAGGAATTCATGATCTTCAAATTGCTAAAACCTACACAGATATTTAAGAAAATATGCATTTTTTTTTTTTTTTTTTTTTTTTTATAATGATTAATACAACCTACTAAAAAGAATTTGGGATGGATTTTGAAATTTATTAATTAGTTTTAAAGAAAAAAAAAAAATAATAATAATAATGCATGCTCATGTAATAACCTTTTTTTTTTTTTTTTTGAGGGGGGGGGGGGTAAATATTTATTTTTAATATGGTTTGTTTTTAAAGATATTGCAAAATTCATCCCTGATAATTCTTTTAAGTAGTTTCATATAAACATAAAAAAAAATATTAAGTCTTTCTTAAATATTTGTAGAAGTTTCAGCATTTTGTAGATCACAAATTTATGAAAAAATGCAATTAAAAAATTTCAAATCTGTAAAATATATATATACATATAAAACCACAATAATTATTGACTAAATGTATATTTTATGGAACAAACAAAATATAGTTCAATTTATTTTAAAAATATTATATGGAAAAATAAGTTTTTTTTTAATTTTTTTTTTTATGAAAACTACTTTAATGGTGCTAAGCTACTTTAAGAAAAGACAATATCTAATCTCACCGACAGCCAAAGCCTATGTTATTCTATGGGGAAATTTGTTTATAAATTGAACTATATTAAGTTTGTTAAATAAAATACGTATTCAAGGAACAATTATTATGGATTTTGATCTATTTTTTACAGATCTGAAATCGTAAAAATTGCATAGTCTCAGTTTTCATATTTCTTTTTTTTAAAGGAATCATGATCTTCAAAATGCTAAAACATCTACATATTTAGCTCTGGTATTTTTCACATAGTTGGTATAAAAATCATCCTTCCACTCCAAATTTTCTAAATTAATTAAGGTTGATAAATAAAGACTTTCTAAACATCTACATATATTTAAGAAAAGACTACTTTTTCAGGATGTTTAATAAAACCTAATTCTTTTAAGTAAGTTCTTATAAACATCCAAAAATTATCAACTATTTTTAAATATTTATAGAAGTTTTAACATTTTGAAAATCATGAACTTATGAAAAAATGCAAACTGACAAAAAACATTAAAAGATTTCAAGTCTATAAAAAATGAATAAAAAACCATAATTGTTGCCTGAATATATATTTTATTGAACAAACCTAATATACTTCAATTTATAAATATTAAATGGAATATTATATGAAAACTACATCAGTGGTATCAAGTCTTATTAAAAACAAACAATGCATAATCTCACCAGCAGCCAAAACCCATGTTATTCTATGGGGAAAATTTTTTTTCATGAATAATTGTTAATATAATAATGTAATTTTTTTAAAATTCTGTTTTCACATTTTTAACATTTTACCTTGCTAAAAAAATCGAAAAATGCACTTAGTGATTTTTTTTTTTTAAACTTTAAAAGTGAAATATTAAAAATTTAAAAAATAAATACTAATTTAACAATTGTGAATTTTCTGAATATGAAGAAAGATTTAAAAAAAATAAATATATAATACGTTAGCTAATGAGTAATTGTAGACACAAATTTTCCTATAAAATAACATACACTTTGACTATGAATGAGATTAGATATTATCTGCTCTTAAATGAAAATAAGCAGAGGAAACAATTGAGATGTTGTCATAAGAGAAATTATTGAAAAAAGGCCCTTCGCCTTTCTAAAACCTCAACTAAAATTAATCTTTAGAATTTTCTAGAATGTGCTTTAAAAGATATATTGGAAAAAAAAGAAAAGAAAAGGATTATATGAATGGAGTTGCACCGATCCCCCCTCAACAATCAAAAGTTAGAGTTAGTTTCAAACTGGGGGAAAAAAAAAAAAAAAAAAAGACAAGTTTACCTTTTTAAAAATACCTTTTTCTTATAGGACTTATATTTCCATTTAATATTTTTAAATTGTAAATAATTAGGTTTTGTAAATAAAATATATATCAGGGGTCGATCCAGGCAAAATTTGGGTCCCTTTTGCGGCCCCTTCACAAATTCTCCATAGTAAAAAGGGACCCTTCACAAAATTCAAATTCATAAAAAGGGACCCTTCACAAAATTCAAATTCATAAAATGAGTCCCTTCACAAGATTTTTTTTTTTTTTTAAATGATCCTTTTATTAAATGTTTTCAGTATTATTTTTAATTAATGCCTTAATTTGGCTCAACGAAACTATTAACTTGATATTAAACATTACATAAAGTGATTGTAAAAACGAAAAATTTTACACAATGTTTTACTTTTTCACAAAAATATTTTATATTTTACAAAAATATTTTGTTTTTCACAAAAAAGGGACCCAAAAATTAAAACCTGGATCGACCCCTGTATATTCAGGGAATAATTATATTATGGTTTTTGATATACTTTTTACATATATGAAAACTTTAAATTGTGTATTCCCAGTTTTCATTTTTTTTTTTTTTTTTTTTTTTTTTTTTTTTGGGGGGGGGGGGGGGGGAATTTATGATCTTCAAAACACTAAAACTTCTACAAGAAGACTTATTTTTTTGGATGTTTAATACAACCTCCTAAAAAGAATTAGGGATGGATTTTGAAATTTATTAACGACTAGTTTTTAAGAAAATAATAATAATGCATGTGTTTATGTAAAATTTTGATTTTTTTTTTTTTTTTAATGATACTGCGAAATCCTTTAAGTAGATTCTTATAAACATCCAAAAAAATATTTAGTCTTCCTTAAATATTTGTAGAAAATTTAGCATTTTTAAGATCATGAATTTATGAAAAAATGCAATTAAAAGATTTCAAGTCTCTAAAAAAATGTATCACAAACTACAATAATTCTTGACTAAATATATACTTTAGGAACAAACATAATATAGTTCAATTTATCATATAAATATTACATGGAAAAATAAGTTTTAATATGAAAACTACTTCTGTGGTGCCAAGCTCCTTTAAGAACAGGCAATATCTAATCTCACCGACAAACAAAGCCTAAGTTATTCTATGGGGAAATTTGTTTCTAAAATTATTTGTTATATAATGTATATATATATTTCACATTCAGAAAATTCACAATAGTTAGATTAGTACTCATTTAAAAAAAAAAATATTTTTCACATTTTTAATATTTTATTTTCTGGCTAAAAACCACAAAAAATGCACTTAGTTGTTTACTTATGCTATAAAAACTGTAGTATGCAAAATTTCTTTCTTTTCTCTGGACTGTTTGATACATATTTTGCAGAAAAAAAAATATTTCATCAACAGGCATTTCTTTTTAACATTTCACCTTCTACTGCAAATTACATCAAGTTAAGAGATAATAGATATATCTTTTACATTGAACATATTATCTTAAAAACTCATATATATTTTACTTTAAAGTAATATTTTTAATTTTTTATTAAAACAGTGAATCCGAATAATACAAAACTTTAACAGCATACAGATTAACATAGGGGGGAAAAAAATGAAAATAATGTTCAAACAAGAACGATTTAAGAAAAATAAATAAATAAAACAATTTATTCAGTAAATTTAAAGATTTATTTAACAATATAAAGTGCTTCTTTTCTAATTTTAGCATTTCTTCATACTATTTCTAGAATCACATTCTTTAAAGTTTCTTTCCTTCTTCTTAAAGTCTGATGTGATGGACCTGAAACAGATGAAATAATGATAATAATATGAAACGATTCCACCCGACTTTTCAAACAAACAATAAATGCTTGGTAATTAAATACATTTCAAGCATGGAATATTTCAGTAAATAAGTAAAAAATCACAAAAGAATGTTTAAGTATATATTTCAACTCAAATTCACATGTTTGTATGGACAATATTTGAACAAACATTCTGGGTATTAATCAGGGCTCATTTTAGAGGGTGAAATTGTGAGAATCCCACTATGTTTTAAAAAGTCACACTCGAAAATATATTACCCCCAAATTTTTCACATGGTTCAACAAATAATAATAGTGGCAATATTGAAATAAAATTGCAAGACGAAGCTGAATAATGTGATAACAACATCCAAAGATTAATAAAAATACAAAATCATTAAAAAATTCACACTAAGTTTTTTTTTTTTTACCCTCAATATATCAATAAAAATGTAACTGTAACAAAATTATTGAAAAAGCTTCATGATTAAAGTATTAAAAAATAAATAAATAAAAGCATTATGATTAAAGCATTAAAAATAATAATAATAAGCAGAAAAAATGATTTATTCAGCATTACTGTTGTGCTTCTTTTTTTTTTTATCTTGATATTTCACTTTGAATAATTTCTTCTATCACAAGACTTCTTTCAGAGTCTAAATTCTAAAATTAAACCTTTTTCGCTTTTTTTAATTTTCAGGAAAATTGGAAAAATATCATAATAAATTCTATTTCTGTTCAGGATTGTAGTGATATAAAACAAGTGATTATTTTTGAAAAAAAAAGAAAAAAAGAAACCTTTGATTTAAATCACTTCTTTTTAAAATCAAAGTTATTGGTTTTAATGGCTTGCCACACTTACCACTACTGGAAGCCCAAGCCAATGTTATTCTATGCAGAGGTCGATCCAGACAAAAATTGGGACCCTTTTGCTGCCCCTTCACAAAATTCAAATTTCTAAAATGGACCCCTTCACAAAATTCAAACTCATAAAAATGGGCTCCTTCATGAAAATAAGATTCATAATAATTACAAGATAAAAAACAAAATTTTTATATACCATGTTTCTAAATTTTCTGTTGAATCATATAAACGCTACCGAAGGCAGCAGGAAACCGGAACAATTGGCTAAATGTATTAAAAAAAATTCATTGCTATCGTGTTTTGAGACCTTATAAAAGTTTCAAATGTAAGTCGGGAAGTTAGTGAAAAATCGTTTGCAAGCTTTGTACTGGTAACGCTGCCGAAGGCAGCAGAGTCCCGAAGCAGTTGGTTAAAAGTATTTTTTCTAAAATGCATTTTCACCGTGTTTCTGAACTAGTCTGAAAGTTTCAAATGTCTAGCTAGTCGGGAAGTTAGTTAAATAAATTTTCCGTTGAATCATATAAAACGCTGCCGAAGGCAGTAGGGACCTAAAACAACTGACTAAAAGTAGTACAAAAATGCATTGTCACTGGTGTTCTGAGCTATCATGAAAGTTTCAAATGTTTAGCTAATCGAGAAATGTGAAAAATTGATTGCAAGCTTTGTATTGGTAACACTTCCGAAGGGCAGCAGAAACACGAAACAGTTGGCTAAAAGCATTTAAAAAAATGCAATTTTCACCATGTTCCGAACAATTCTGAAAGTTTCAAATGTCTAGCTAGTTGGGAAGATAGTTGAATAAATTTTCTGTCGAATCATATAAAAGCAAAAATGAGCCCCAAAAATTAAAACCTGGATCGACCCTTTCTATGGAAAATTTTGTTTACTTATAACTCATTAACTAATACATATTTTTAAATTCTGTTTTGACATTCAAAAAATTGTCAGCTGTTAAATATATGGATTTTTTTTAAAAAGGAATTTTTTTTTTTTTTTTTTTCTTTTTTTTAATACTTTATTTTGAAACAGTATAATGAAAAATGATGAGTGTAATCTATATAATATTTCTCTAACGTGGACCAGTTTCAATTATTTTTTGTCGAAAGGATTCGGTACGCGAGAATAAAAAATAATTTATACATGGACAATATTTAAGCACGCGGACTTGGCTCAATGGACTAACAAGAAAAGATGACGAGATTTGTCTGATGAGACTATTTTAAGAAAAACAAAGGATTTTTAACAATTGTTTCTTCAAAATCTTTGCAAGTGTCATTTTAAACCTAGCAATAATTTAAAGATATATATAGATTATGAACTTTTGTGTCATAAATTGACTAAAAAAACACAATCATAAAAAAAATTATAATCAAAATAGGAATTATTTTATTTTATTTATTTATTTATTTTTAAACAAAACAACAACAACAAAAAAAATTATACCAAAATTAATAGAAAGTTATCTCCAACATGATGACAAAAATTTAAAAGGCGTCGTGGGTGTCCTATATTAAAGCTGTACTGCCAGTGGAATAATGAAAATTGAATCATGAACAATGAATTTTCATTTGGGAAACCTTTCTTTGAATGATTTTGGGCTTCCCTATTGTACAATATTAATTTGGTTTTAATAATAATTTGGCTTCTGGTAAATTAAAATTTAATTAGGTGGGTGAAATTGGTATAACATTTATGAGTTTCAACTTTCAAATTTTAAAGATAAATAAGAAAAGAAAGAAAGTGTGAATATCTCCCATGGGTTTGCTAGTATAATATTTTTACCCCCCCCCCCCCCCCCCCACATTTGCTGATGATCAGAGATCAAACGTCCTGCAGAAGCATTGTGATTACTAATCTTTCTCCATCTACAATACAAATGTCAATGTTCATTTTAAACTTGCTTTATTAGATTCTGGAACCCATAATGAGGGTAGAATTGTTCAATATCTTTCACTTGAATAATTTTTTTGGTGGTCCCTTCACCCTTCCAACAATCGGCGATCAAATGCCATCTGTAATCCTTGCAATTTCTAATTTTTCTCCATCTACAAACAAATGCCAACTTTTTTTTAAACTTACCTAATTAGATTCCAGAGAAGAAAAATAATAAAGAAGAAGAATTGTTCAATATCACTCACTCATATGTTTTATCCCCCCCCCCCCCCCCCCACACACTTTCTTCTAATGATCTGCGAAGCACTGCGATTTCTAATTTTTCTTCATATACAATACAACATAAATATCAATATTCTTTTTGAACTAACTTTAATGCATTCTAAAACTTATAATTAGAACTGCTCAATAACACTCACTCATAAAAAAAAAAAATTGTGCGACCCCCCCCCTCCTCTATCCCTAACGATTGGTGATCAAGCGCTCTACAGAAATTTTGTGCTTTTCAATCCTTCATTCGCAGCATAAATAAAATTTCGATAGGGATCACATATGACATGAAGTCTTCATACAAAAAAACCCGTTGGTGATCTTTAAAAGAAAATACTTGTACTTATTAAGTCACTTATACACACAATTCCAATATCAGAAGCTTCCTGTAAAAGTTGGGATTTGGTCACTGAGAAAGTGAGCAAAATGCAATTTAAGATAATGTACAGATGGCAATGACGAACAAACTGGAATTGTTGATAAGAGTGTGTTTATATTTCTTAATGGTTCTACATCTAGTTATAATTTTTGAAAGCTGCATTAATTTCAATTTGGAGTCCCTTACATACAAACATTTTACTGGAGCTATGAACAAAATCATGGACATATTTCTTGTTGTGTGATATCAAGAATAATGAATAATGTCAACACTTTACCTTAACTAAAATTTTAATATTACAATGCTTTGATCATATCTGGTTAATTAACATTAGATAAACACAAACTTGGGATCAAAAATATGTTTACTGAATCTGGCAATATTTTTTTCAGTTAATTATTATTGCAAAATTATGATGCAGATTATTTTCTGATATCTAAATAGCTGTCGCAGATTGGCAGATAAAATTCTGCTACTGGGGGATTGAGCAATGAGCATGTTTTAAAAAAATATATATTAGTACATATATAAGAGTAGTATTAAAAAATAACTAGGATTTATGAAGGATCCATTTAATGACTGTGTTATAAGTATACAAATATTTAAATTTATTTTAAATATAAAGTGAAATATTTAGCATATTAATAAATATAGAAAAATTCAAGAAAAATTTAAATTATACATAAATACCTATCACTAATATCATTTTTACTGTTTTACTAATTCAAATTGATGACACAAAATCAAAAACAAAAAAAAGGGGAAGGGGATTAGCTAGCACAAACTGCTAATGACAGAGGGGAAGAAAGAATTCGAACAAAAATATTAATAAACAATTGAATATTGATATTAGTGTACCTAGAAATATTGTAATATTCAAAAATTTAAAAATATATACAGTACACTCCCAGAAATCTGCACAGTTTGGAACCAGAGATTGTGCAGATTTTAGAATATTGTGGATTTTGGGTATTTTATTGTTTGCATATTTAAATTAAAATTTTAAAAGCCGTAATGCATTAAAAAATGACAGTGAAGACATATGAGCAAGCATATAAGACACATGAAATATTTAAAAATAAATGAAGGCAAATAAAAAGTATAAAATATAGTATACATATAAAATTCAATGTAAGTATTTTTCTTTTCACTTAACAAATTAAAAATTGTTCCATAAGGCAAAATACAAAATTGAGTATATGTAAACATCTGATATAATAACTTTTATTATAAACTTGCAATTTTTATTATAGTTTAGAATTATAGGTAAAGCCAAATGATTTTTTTTTTTTTTTTTTTTTCAGTATATGAAATCATTTTTTGTTCAAGCACAAATACTACTGGTTTAAAAGAATTTAGATATTTACCTTGAAGATCTGGATCTTGCTTAAAATAAACTTTCTTTAATCTTATTAGATTCAATTTCTAAAATACCACCACTAAAATAAGTTCTACCTCGTTTTTTTTTTTTTTTTTCCTTTTTCTTGAAAAACTATAAATTTCATTGTTTACATTTGTTTTGATGTGTGGATTTCTGGTTTTATTTATGTTGAACGTTTCAACATATACATCAGTTTACAACTCTAAATACAGGTTAAAATATTTATAGAAAAATGAATTGCTTCAATGTAAATAATTGCTTCAATGTAAAGAAAAAACTGACACGTTTGTGCATTTAAAATTTTGTCCCGATTATGCAGAAAGTTTAAAATATTTATGAAAAGGCTTTTAAGTAACTTAAAAAATAAATAAATAAAATTTTAATAATATAAAATAATAAAAATCTTACCTTGAATTGAGTCTGTAATATTGCAGGGGATGAAAGCATTTCAGATTACTCCTGAAACTTATCTCTAATATACTGAAAATACAGGTAATTCTTCAGCTGCAACATTTGTTGTATCTAGAAAAGAATATTGTTAATATTAGAAATACAATAAAAATATTACAAGATAAAAACAACTTTTTTTTATATCATGTTTTAAATTTTCTGTTGAATCATATGAATGCTACCAAAGGCAGCGGGGACCTGAAACAGTTGGTTAAAAGTATGAAAAAAAATGCATTTCCGCCGTGTTTTGAGCTATTTTTAAATGTCTAGCTAGTCGGGAAGTTAGTAAAATAAATTTTTTGCTGAATCATATCAGTGGTGGATCCAGAACTTCACTTTGAAGGGGGGGGGGGGGCAAAGATTTTTATAACTGTTATTCTAGACCAATAAAAAATTTACAATTGCAATATTCAATTGTAAATGTCAGTGTTTTGGGGGGGGGGAGCCCCCCCCCCCTTCAATCCGCCACTGAATCATATAAACGCTACCAAAGGCAGCAGGGTACTGAAACAGTTGGCTAAAGGTATTAAAAAAAGTATTGTCACCCTGTTCTGAGCTATTCTGAAAGTTTAAAATGTTTAGCTAGTCGGGAAGTTAAATGATCTTTGAAGCATATGATAAACGCTGCCGAAGGCAGGTGGGACCCGTAACCGTTAGCTAAAAGTATTTAAAAATGCATTTTCACCATGTTCTGAAAGTTTCAAATGTCTAGCTAGTCGGGAAGTTACATATTTGTTGAACCACATAATAAACGCTACCGAAGGCAGTGGGGACCCAAAACAGTTGGCTAAAATTATTTAAAAAATTCATTGTAGTCGTGTTTTGAACTATTCTGAAAATTTCAAATGTCTAGCTAGTCGGGAAGTTAGTTAAATAAATTCTTTGTCGAGCACATAAACGCTGCTGAGGGCAGCGGGGACCAGAACCAGTTGACTAAAAGTATTTAAAAAATGCATTGTCACCATGTTCTGAGCTATTTTGAAAGTTTCAAATGTCTAGCTAGTTGGGAAGTTAGTTAAAAATCGATTGCAAGATTTGTACTGGACAAACAAACAAAACAAGAATCGAAGTTAATAAAAACACGGTAAAAAGTCTAAAGACTTTTCACTAAAAAAAGAAAAAGTGAAAAAAAAAAAAAGAGAAAGAAAGAAAAGATTACCAAATCACCATGAAATTAAATAAGGAAATAAAGAAGTCAATACTTCATTCTTATATAATGTAGCTTGCAAAACAGAAATTTCCTGCCAAATATTATTAAATACAGTTGAACCTTGTTAACATGAATTACTTTTAACATAATGTTTCCATAATAACTTTCAAAATGAAGATTAGTTTAATTACATAAAGATTAGTTACCGAAGCAGGTACAAATTTTTATCCCCTTTGAGATTCACGTTAACAAGGTTCGACTGTATAACATTTATATAACTATATATCATTTCTCTTGCCTTTTCAAAGTTTTAATTTTTATTTTAAAAACTTTCACTGTTTTATTGATACTTAATTTCACATACTCAGGAAAAATATCTACTTTTTATCATATATTATATTTTATCTGCTGTTTTCCCATTTAATATGTATCTTACAGGGGTCTGTCCAGAGGTAAAACTGGGTCTGTTAAAGGACCCTTCACAAAATTTTATACATTAAAAAAGGATCTTTCACAGATTTTTTTTATCCTCAAACAGGACCCTTCACAAAAATTTTTCTCGTAAAAACAGACCTTTGATAAATTTCTTTTACTTCGAAACCTAATTTTCTACGGAGCGAAAGGCCACTTGAGTAATCGTATGTGCTTTGCTGTATTTCCCCCAAACAGCTGCTATTCAATTTCTAATTTATGAAAGGTTTCTGTGTGTATGTGTGAGTTTAATTCTACAAAAGTGAACTTTCATTGTCTAAAATGATTGCAAAATTACCTTTAAAAAAAAAAAAAAAAAGAGAGAGAGAGAGAGAAAAAAGTTCGGCCAAAGTTAGCCAAAAAGTTCAGTAGGACTTGATTTTTATATTACAGGGATGAGATTAGCAAAAAT
This sequence comes from Salticus scenicus, assembly GCA_963930645.1. Lineage (NCBI taxonomy): Eukaryota > Metazoa > Arthropoda > Arachnida > Araneae > Salticidae > Salticus > Salticus scenicus. The sequence continues at coordinate 199,244,896 of OZ005655.1, read as the reverse complement.
ACAAAAAAGCTGAAACTGTACGCAAAGACAAGACGTTGAGATTAAACATTAGAATTTTGATGACAAAATCTATTATATTAGAGTAATAAATATTTATTTTAACCTTAAATGTATAAAAAAAGAAGAAATGCACATTACAAACATAAAAAAAGCTAAAAAAATTTAAAAGCTGAAAAGCTAAATGTACAAAAAAGCTGAAATCATCTGAAAAATCTCATCCCTGATATTACTATTTGATTCACAAAATTATGTGTAGATTTTTCACAATTTCTCAATAACAGGTCTCTGTCTGAAAAGTCTAGACAGACCCCTAATCTGCTTATAAAATAATAATAATTAAAGATGCATGCAATTTAAATGTTTCAGACACTTTATTATTGAATTTAGCTATATATCAGATTTGAGAGATAAATAGGAATAGGCATACTGTAACATTGTTGGTATTACAGTATCCTCCTAAACAAATTTATTAAACTTCATTTCGATAAAAGCATATACTACTAAATGAAATAACAAACAGAAAAGAAAATGTCTCATAACTTAAATTCTTTAACAGCAATTGCTGAAATATCACAAGAAAACGTTTCTTAAACTTTTATTTGATTGTACAATGTAATGTATAAGCATTTTATACATTACTTGTCTACATTAAATTACTTCTGGAAGATAATACTAAACTTTATGCACACGCAACAACGATTAAACAATGAACTAATTATTTACTGATTTTTTTTTTTTTTTTTTTTTTTTGAAAATTGTGCAAAATGTTATACTTTGATTAACAAGACTCCCTTATTTGTATGCATGCATGTTTAATCCTTAATTATTAACAATCAGTTATCGTATTAATCATCTCTGAACAAAAGGAAATAAATATCACTTACCAAAATGACTTCCGTCTCGATTGCTTCATATTTTTTCAGAAATTCAAAAAAGCACACAAGCATCAATTATTTATGGCGCGGCGTTTACTTCTAGTTGCTATAATCATCTCTGAACAAAAGGAAAATAATGTCACTTTTAAAATTTTACACTGTTATGGTGGGATCATCGATTGATATATCCATTACGCAGTTTCAAAGTAAGCTTCCGGCATTGCAAACAACGCCATGTTTTTGTTTACAATCCGTGAACTGCGATTACAAGGGAATTGTGGGTAAAAGACCGGTTGCCAAGAGGATCGTCTAGTAATTTCCTCTTTTGACCAGGGAGTTGAACTTTATTAAAACTGAATTGTAAATGGGATCTAAAAGTTTTTCCTTGCGAGGAGTCCGCCATAACTGTAGTCGTGATGCATGCTGGGTAGGTTGTTTTGCACATGCTCTCAGCAGAGATTAAGACACTACCGTTACGTGACTGAAATTAAGACACTTGTCGTGTCTTAATTCTTTTTAAGACGCTTATGTGACTGATTTTAAGACACGTGAATTTGCAGTGTATATTTTAAGACACATAACTGACTGAAATTAAGACGGAATCGTGTCTTACTTATATTTAAAGACACATAAGTGACTGAAATTTTTTCGTTTAAGACACTTTGATGTCTTAAATCTATTTTAAGACGCTTATATGACTGAATTTAAGACACGTGAATTTGCAGTGTAGAAATATGTTAAAAACAAAATAAACAATTATTACAATAGATTAAAATTTGATAAAACCACTTTAAAAACAGGTCAAACTAAAAAACATTTTTCAGTTAAAAGTTGTTTAATTTAACGAGTTTTTAAACAGGATTTTTATTATATTTTAATATTAATAACATATGGCATTTTACTCTATATCTTTTTAAAGAAATTTCATCAATTATAAGACTAATTTTATATATCGAAAATTTTATATATCCTGATGCGTAAGGTCCGCTTAGCACAGATATACTCCATTTATTCAATCTTGATACACAACGTTTCCATTTTTAAACAAGACCGTAATTTCTTTAAACAAACTGTGAACGTAAGGTAATACAACTTTATGTGGCTTTTACAATTCAGGTTGTTACATAACCTCACTTATGTCGTCATATTGACAAGACAAGATATTATTTTGAATGAGATTATTAGTTGAGAATTTATAGATTGAAGACAAGATAATAGATAGTATCGCTTTGATTATTGTGTGAGACTCCACGCTTGCGCAACAAACTATACGGGGGCGAATTGCTAAATACGAAGAGTAGAGGAAATTTAGTATAGTAAAGGCAGAACATGTAGGATGATACAATATAGTAATTATAATAAATATATAAAATAACAGAATACGAAAAATATTTATTTTATGAACTGTTCATCAATTTACACTGAAAAAAAAAAAAATTCTGTAACTGACATCTAGAATCTAAATTGTGGCTCTAGAAAAAATAGTTCCATGTCATCCTTATAAATTCTAGGCCCCTTTGAAAGCGAGTTCTAGAAACCCCTATTGAAATTCTAGAGAGTTTGTCTATATTATCGAGGTCAAACCTATTTGAAAATATCTCCAAATAAATGTGAACACATGAGGCAGGTTTCGGCAACTATAATCTTGGTCACCCAATTCTAGATAATCAAGCGAGAATTTCTCGCCATTGAAAAGATTCAGAATTTTCAGAATATTGTTTCACCATCAAGAAATGTTTAGACTAGAAATTCTCAACCATTTCATCTATTCAGTTTATTCGCCAGCCTTATGAGCATAGCTCGGAAATTTATACTTCTAGTTAAGGGATTTAGAAAACGGCCACTTATTCAGTCTAGATGAAGGCGGCATATTTTTTTTCTCAGTGTAAAATAATATATTATGAAAAATAGTTATTTTTATGAACTCTTCATTAATTTAGTTACATATTCAAGTAGAAATTTATATATATATATATATATATATATATACTAATACTACATTTCAACATTCATGATTTCAGATAATTTAAAACATCCACTTTTTTATAAATCTAAATTTAGAACTATCTAGGATACAAAAAATGTGAAGAAGGCTACGAAAATTACCTATTTTTAATAGTAATTATGTGCTCTATTTCTTCGCTCCTACAAACCCAAGTTCAAGTGCTCAAACAAGTTCAAGTGATTCTTCAAGCCCAAGTTCAAGTGTTCAATTTAAGATAGTTAAAGCAGATTATTATTAATTTTTCTAATTTTTTTTTTTTTTTTTTTTTTTTTTTTTTTTGCAAAAAGAATAAGAATTCACGTCACTTTCCAAAGAAAGTTCTGTCCAAAATAATCTCACTCAAGATACAATAGTAAAAAATTACTACGATTAAATGAACTTCACTTACATTATTTTCTCTCTCAATAAATAGGTTTATTTTAAAGCAAAAGAGAAGGGGAAAAAAAAAAAGACCTCTCCATTAAAAAACTACTGAAATTCTGTAATTCTAAACAAATTTAGCACAATTATATATATATATATATATGTATAAATTTCAACAGGTATTGCACTCTAATAAATTAAAAATAAGTAATATTATTAATCTTAAAAATTAAATCAATTTAAGATAACTAGTTACTTTGTTTGGCATGTGTATGTTCTGCGGTGATTTATTTGACTGACTATTCTTCGTTCTCATGCTTTTCTTTTATTATCAAATGGATTATACAGGGTGGGCAGAAAGTAACTACCTACTGGAAATAATTCTTTTTTCTCCTAAACGAATGTAGGTATGAAGGCAATTTTTTCTACACATTTAGTTTATAATGATAATTAGAAAAGTTACAATTCAATGCGTGCCCCAGTATTTTCTATACACTATGTCTTAAACGAACAGGTACGTTTGCTACGGCCTTCCGCAAGAACTCATCAAGAACACAACTTATGACCTCACTTATTTTGTTCTCAAGGTCACCAAGAGTTTGGGGTTTGCTGTAGTACACTTCTTCCTTAGCCCACCCCCCTAAAAAGTAATCGCATGGAGTGAGGTCTGGACTACGCGCAGGTCATTCTGAGGAGCCCCGGCGGCCTACCCAGCGTCCAGTGAATTACTCACCAAGCCACTGCCATATATTTGACATATGAAAAAGGAAAAAATATTACAAATAATGCCACACTACAGTCTACAAAACAAGGTAACTTTCATTGCAATTTACACATAACAACAATAGCTTTTCCAAATTTAAAATTGGGAGTTACTTTCCGCCCACATTTTATCCGCCCACCTATCTATCTATATATATAATGTAAATCTGTTTGAATCATCGAATGGAAATTGATGATATATAAATGAAAAATACAACAGCTTAGAAAAAAGAAATATGATTTTCTCAACAATGCAATTCTACTGATTCATCAGATTTCAATCCTTTCAGATAATGAAACAAGATACAAATTACTAACAAATTTTAAACAAACAATTTCTTGAAGCAGAAAAAAAGCAGTATCAGTAGAAAGAGAAAAAAAATGAAAATTCGTGACAATTACTAAATATTATACGAAATATTTGTTTATATAAATATGAGAAACTCGTATGGTCGAAGTTTCAGATGTTTGGTTTGGGAGATTCGGAAAGGCGTTCACATTAATGTGATCTTCAGTAGCTATAGTCATCAAAACTGTTTTTATAGTCCATAACAATAAAGCTAATAAGGACTTTTACCTAAGTTACAATGAGAAAAAATTCTATAACTGACATCTAGAATCTAAATTGTGGCTCTGGAAAAAATAGTTCCATGTCATTCTTATAAATTCTAGTTCCTATTGAAAGCGAGTTCTAGAAACCCCTATTAGAATTCTAGAGCGTGTGCCTATATTATCAAGGACAAAGTTATTTAAAAATCTCTGCAAATGTATGAGAATACAAGAGGCGGGTTTCAGCAACTATAATCTTGGTTTATTACCCAGTTCTAGAAAATCAAGCGAGAATTTCTCGCAATACAAAAGATTCAAAATATTCAGAATATTGTTTCACCATCTAGAAAAGCGTACACTAGAAATTCTCGATCATTTCGTCTATTCAGTTTATTGGCGTATCTCATGCGCATAGCTCGGAAATCTATATTTCTAGATTAGGGATTTAGAAAATGACCACTTATTCCTTCTAGATGAAGGCGGTATATTTTTTTCTCAGTGTAACTGTTCTTTTCTCTTATTTTTCAGCTACTGATTGAAAATTAGAGAACTGGATAAAATTTATTGACATCAACTAATATTCTGTCAATAAAATTTGTAAGTCCTATTTACATATTTTATAAGATGTGCAAAATTGTTTAAAAAGCATTTAGTTACTTTTCATGCATGATTTGATTTTTAAAATATATCGAAAGGAAGTACAGACGTTCCCCTTTAAAGCCATTCAAATCGTGACTCATCTCATATGGAAGAAAAATATGGTTTCCTCCAGAATGTGATTCTTCCAATTTATCTGTTTTTTCCACCTCTAGACAATGACACATAATATAGAGTATTTTTTAACACAAACAATTTATAGCGCAGATGAGTGACGATAATGTCACTGGACAACGGGAAATGGAAATCCTCAATACGTGGAGGCGTTCGTGTGATTTTGTAACCTCACTGATGATTACGAAGGATTGTGTGAAGCGGCCTTGTTCTGCTCAGATATCCTCAAATGTCATTTTAGAATAGTAATCTGTCAAAGAAGTTTCCCATTGTTTGACATTAAAGTGGGTCAACCTGTCAAAAATACTCTTTCTGCGACAGTCGTTTGACAAGCAGGTTGTCATAGGTGTTCCATCTAAATTAAACTTTCCAGCAAGTATCATTTCTACTACCATCAGTAAAAAAATAAAATAAATATTTTTTTTTTTTAATCTTCGAAATAAATTCTAACAAGACTAATATTTTTGATTTAGTTTCGATATCCATAATTTGTTTTAGAATGCAGTATACTTATTTACTTATTTAACTGAAAAAATTACATTGTTATTTTTAAGGTCTCGCAGGTAAGATGTGTCACTTCTCCACCAGAAATTTTATTTAATCGAGAAATCTATACTTTTTCGAAGGAAGAGCTCGTACAAATATAAATTTATTTATCAATTGAAATTTCTGGTGCAAAACTGGATTATATAACCTGCGGGGTATCTACCAGAAATTACGGTAACTATTAGCTTTTCAAAGTTTAGTGATGAAAATGTTGAAAAATAATAATTTTTCATGCTCATCCACTGATTTTGTCTTTAGGTCAACTTTTCTTTTTCAAAGTGATAAAATTTACTCGGATAAATTTTCATTAAACAAATTTAACATTTAAAAAATACTCTTTCTGTGACAGTCGTTTGACAAGCAGGTTGTAATAGGTGTTCCATCTAAATTAAATTTTCCAGCAAGTATAATTTCTATTACCATATCAGTAAAAAAAATAAAAAAAAAATATTTTTTTTTTTTTATCTTCGAAATAAATTCTAACAAGACTAAAAATTTTTATTTAGTTCGATATCCATAATTTGTTTTAGAATGCAGTATATTTATTTACTTATTTAACTGAAAAAAATTACATTGTTATTTTTAAGGTCTCAGAAAACCAATTAACTATTAGCTTTTCAAAGTTTAGTGATGAAAATGTTCAAAAATAATAATTTTTCATGCTCATATACTGGTTTTGTCTTTAGGTCAACTTTTCTTTTTCAAAGTGATAAAATTTACTTGGATAAATTTTCATTAAACAAATTTAACATTAAAACCTTTTAACATTTTACACAATTTAATATGGTTATATAATTTTATGTTTTTTTTTTTTTTTTTTTTTTTTTTTAAACACTAGCCTCGAAGAGGCGAGACTTTAAAAAATATAAAAATAAAAATCGTTAAGAAATTTTAATAACTAATTTTACTTAAAACTTCAAAACAAAAAATATTTTTAACTAAAAATACTGTATAAAAGTATACTGTATAAAATAATATACAGAAAACTATTTTTTTTAAATTTATAATATAAGTAATATAGTATCTATTAAACTAACCTTTCTATATACATTGAAATATCCGTATCTTTTTATGCACGATCCCCACATATTAACTAAATTTCGACATTATCTTGCACATCATGTAGATCCATTATCTGTCAAAACACAATTAAAAAGTCAAAAGAATTTAAAAAATTCATCCAAGAAATATTCGTCTTTATTCTAATTCGGTTTCAACTGAGTTAAATCTGAGCAATGTGAGTTAAATCCCGTCTCCAAAAGAAATAAATAGATGGACTTCTTGGAAAGGTGAGGATTTGCTTCAATGCATTAGTGAAACCATATAATCATCACACACGTAGATTAACTTGTCATAAGATGAAAATATACGAGTTCTCCAAATAACATCAATGAGGATGAGTTTGCTCTCGACAATATTTTTACTCAGAGGTTGTCATCTCGGTTGACGATTAAGGCTAAAACGGCATCTTTGATATCACACAAGAACTTCCTGAACAGGGATGAGTTCAAAGCAAACGAACAAAAAACAAAATTCTGGGTAATAAATGAGATCGTTAAATTTAGAGAGCGATTTAAAAATTGGCTTCGAAACATATAAATTTTCGCCACATCAAAAAACGTATGTATTGAAAGCAAGAGAAAATTCAATAAGGAACTGAAGTAAGAATTAATTTAATGATATATACAAAGAGGGTGAACTATTTCTATTTCAAGATTTTTAAAACAATGAAATTATACTTTTAAAATATTAAAGAACACGCTTTTATCGAAATGTGAACTAAAAGGCACAAAATATCTATCTTTATAGTATTAAAATGCAGGGTTAAAAAAAAAAAAATCGTGCGAGTGGCACACCATAATTTTACATCTTTAATAAAAAGAATTTAGAATTAAACAAAAACCATTTTTAAAAAATCTCCCCTGGCTGGGCTCGAACATTAGACCATTAGGCTCGTATCCCGGAGCTTTACCTCACAGCCACAGCGTTCACGTAGGGAAAGTCTCTTTTTTACAATATAGATTTTTTGTTTGCTCCCAGAGCGGTTACAAACATACATACAGGTGAAGCTAATAAAAGCGTGTTAAAAAAGGAAGAAGGATGAAAAAAAAAAAAAAATTATACAGACACGACATTATTTAATTATTTCAAACATGAAAATCTGACATTGACCGATTTTAATTTAGTGCCAGAGGCCTACTGCTAAACTTGTTAATATCGACAAATTCTTCTTTAGTTAATTCGTGACGATCTAAATTCCATGATAAAGTTTTCATTAAATCAAACCAATGTGTTTCAGCTGCAGATATTGTAACAAATAACGTTGGAAGTCCAAACTGTCTTATAGCCGCAAAACCACGTTTTTTCTCTTTTTCCCAATGAGGGGGAGGTGTGCCTTGGGGGGGACTCATGTCAAAGGTGTGCCTTGGGGGGGACTCATGTCAAAGTTGTACCTTGGGGGGGACTCATGTCAAAGTTGGGCCTTGGGGGGACTCATGTCAAAGTTGGGCCTGGGGGGGGGACTCATGTCAAAGTTGGGCCTTGGGGGGACTCATGTCAAAGTTGTACCTTGGGGGGGACTCATGTCAAAGTTGGGCCTGGGGGGGGGACTCATGTCAAAGTTGGGCCTTGGGGGGACTTCATTCAATAAATCCCCATTCAATAAACCGACTGAAATAGGCCCTTAGCACTATTAAGAGTGTATTATAAAAATTCGACAACGCTGTACCGACTGAAATAGGGGTACCTTGGGGGGGACTCATGTCAAAGTTGGGCCTGGGGGGGGACTCATGTCAAAGTTGTGCCTTGGGTGGACTTCATTCAATAAATCCCCATTCAATAAACCGACTGAAATAGGCCCTTAGCACTATTAAGAGGTGTATTATAAAAATTCGACAACGCTGTACCGACTGAAATAGGGGTACCTTGGGGGGGGACTCATGTCAAAGTTGTGCCTTGGGGGGACTTCATTCAATAAATCCCCATTCAATAAACCGACTGAAATAGGCCCTTAGCACTATTAAGAGGTGTATTATAAAAATTCGACAACGCTGTACCGACTGAAATAGGGGTACCTTGGGGGGGGACTCATGTCAAAGTTGTGCCTTGGGGGGACTTCATTCAATAAATCCCCATTCAATAAACCGACTGAAATAGGCCCTTAGCGCTATTAAGAGGTGTATTATAAAAATTCGACAACGCTGTACCGACTGAAATAGGGGTACCTTGGGGGGGACTCATGTCAAAGTTGGGCCTGGGGGGGGACTCATGTCAAAGTTGTGCCTTGGGGGGACTTCATTCAATAAATCCCCATTCAATAAACCGACTGAAATAGGCCTCTAGCACTAATTAAGAGTGACGTATAAAAATTCGACAACTGTACCGTCTGAAATAGGCCTCTAGCACTAAAAAAAAAAAAAAAAAAGAAAAAAGAAAGAAAGAAAAGAAAAAGAAATCCCTCATCTATAAGACGAACTCCTGAAAATTTAACAAATTAACTAACCATTTCTTGTTTTTATACGGCAAATTGTATAAATTTGAACTCAGGGTGTTTTCAAATGCAAATTGACTTTCCAACACATTTTTGAAGAATGGTTTTCTGCTAACCGTACATATACAATTTTAACAGTTCAAAATTTCTTATTGGAATACTAGGAACTTAACTTCTTATACATCTTTCTTTAATGCAAAATAATTTTTAGAAAATCGAATCAAAGCTGACAAATTGAGTCTCTTTTTCCAACACATTTTTCGTCTTAATCCCATGAAATTTGCAGTCTTTCTGCATCGAATAATAGAAAATCGAATGTTTTTTCTCTTTTTGTATAAAAAAAATAAATGTTTAGGCAAATATATCTAAATTCGCTGAACTTTAAAATACATCTCTAAGGAAGAGTCCGTTGTGGAAGGACCAATCGGTTTTAGCTAAACAAATAGAGGAGTTCCCTAAATAATGCCAATGGGGATAAGATTTGCCCTCGACATTTTTTTTTTCTTTTTTTACTCAGAGATTGTCCTCTCGGTTGACGATACAAAGAGAGACAGGACAGAGAGAGTTATGCCTATTGTAATTAAATTTAAGTACAAAAAGGAAGCAGGTTAAAAAATTAATATAAAGCCACACATACAATGAAAACTGAAAATTTATCGCTTTTATTTTTAAAATTTAAAACCACCCATTGCTGTTCTAATGCAGCTAATTTTATAAATTTGAACACAGTTTTTTTTTTTTTTTTTTTTTTGGGGGGGGGGGGGGGAGGGGGAGAAAGTAATTTTTAGTCTATCGTGCCAATATTAACAAATTGTGTCCATTTTATATATAAACACTTGATGGTATTTTTCGCCTACGGTTTATTTTTTTCCACATTAAGACTCATTAGACAGAGAAATCCGTCTTAAAGTAGATTTTGAAGCACTAGGAATATTCTCACCCTTAATGGATTTGCAAAAACACTGCATACACGCCAAAAAAAAAAAAAAAAAAATCTTTTCTTTTCTTTTTCTTCTCTCTTACTTTATTCAGATGTTCACATGAGGTATTGTATAGAATGTCAAAATATAAAGAAAAATTGTTTCTCCTCTTAATTATAGCACCACAAACTAAATAAAGGGAAAAAAAAAAAAAACCTCTACTTACTATCAATCCATAAAACCATAGCTGAGTGTAAGAGCAACTAACGGAAAATCCATTCATGACATCATCCTCCAGAATGAGTTGCAAAACGGTTGCGAAACTACTTCTGGTTAAAAACTCCAATCAATCAAAACAATACAATCCACGCAATCAAAAGAAATTTTATCTGTATTAGTGATTTATGACCGTCCGACAATTAATTCAAAATCATCCAAAGCCACATCTCTGCATTTTTCTTCCCTTTAAAACAATGACTCTGCATATACGTTACATGAAAAACCCTCTTTAACAGCAATCCAGACTCTAAAAAAGAATATGGCTATTTTTTATCGTTTTTTTCCTCGTAATTTAATTGTTCCCTTTTTTTTTTTTATCTATTTCTTTTCGTTCGTGGAAAAAGAGACAATGACGGATTATGAAGTCTTGTGCAGAAGGACTGTTACACGATACGTCAGATCTTTGCTACTGACGGGTATATGATTTTTTTTTTTTCTTCTTCTTTCTCTCTCTAGGAAAATTAGGCCAGGTGTCATAAGTAAATCGTCATTGGCTATTTTCGTCAAAAAAGTATCGTGTGTCTTTGCTGATACACCCTAGAAAACTATTAGTTCGGGATGGTCACACTTCGTGATTAAGAATAACAGCTCTGCATCTGTTGCCAAAAACAATAGTTAAAGGGGGAAAGTGTCATGAAAGTGATGAAATAAATGCACCACCACAAGTTTCTTATAGACGATAGTACAGGAAACACGATTATTTATTTTAAGCATGGCATTATTATACAAAATTAAACAAAGTTTGGTATTACTTTTATTTAACTATTATGAACTGAAACTATTTAGTTGGTTGGCTGGTTGGGTTTTACGTCGCACTAGTGCTGCGCAGATGGGCAATCGGCGACGGTCTGGGACTCACCCCTAAGGTGGTCCGGAGACATGCCATCTGAAACTATTTAGAATACATTGAGGAATATATATATATATATATATATATATATACCGCCTGTAACTAGAACGAATAAGTAGTCATTTTCTCAATCCCTAGATTAGAAATATAGATTTATGAGCTGTGAGTATAAGGTAAATAAATAACCTGGATAGACGAAATGATCGAGAATTCCTAGTCTACACTATTCTAGATGGTGAAAGAATATTATGAATCTTTGGTATTGCAGAAAATTCTTACTTGATTTTTTAGAATCAGGTCATAAGATAAGTTTATAGATACCAAAATCCGTTCCTTGTGTTCGCTTTAATTTGCAGAGATTTTTAAATAAGTTTCAAGTGACGATAATACAGGAAAACGATTTAGAATTCTGATAAGGGATTTTAGAATTCTCTAGCAAAGTGAACTAGAATTTATAAGGATAACATGGAATTATTTTTACTAGAAATACAACTTAGTTTCTAAGATGCCAGTCATAGAATTTTTTTTTTCAGTGTAGTCGGCCTCTGCTCAACTCCTCATCATATATTTGTTCTCATAAGTTTTATTATAGGTCATATTATAATGATGTTAAAAACAATGAACTGGGTTGTTCGTTCGGCAAAGAAATGCCCACAAGTTACCCTTTCTCCTTCTTTGATATATTTACCTCATCTTAATACGCCAGTTTGTTATTTTAGTTTAGACGTACATTCATGCTGTTATTCATGAAAATTTCTCCATAATGCAAATTTTTAAGAAATATTACCTTACGCTGCAATGTTATGAAAAATATTTAATTTCAAATAACTTACGAAGTTTTTAAAGCAGAATGTATATTTGTACATTACGTTGTTACCAGCATAAAAAATAATATCATAAAGCTGGTCTTTACGAGTCTGATATTTTAAAACCTTATTTACGATTACCTTATTACGATTCTAAAGATAATGTCTACACTGAAGAATAAACTAATTAATATATCAATCAAATAAATTAATAACTAACTAAGAGACGAACACCATATCACTTTTCCGTTTTTTTTTTTTTGATTCCACATACTACAACGCGAGTAGAAACTTTAAAAAATAAATGTCGATAATTTTCACGGATAGAAAGATTCTTCATATTGTATGGAAAGGAGCTAAAACATCTTATTTGAATTCTTTTTTTTTTTTTTTTTTTTTTTTTTTAAACAAAACTCAGGTCAAAGTTTAAAGTTCTAAAACTTAATTCAAAATTTTTAGCTTGAGATTGACTGGATTTTCTGAACTTCTTTTCTTTTACTTTTTATTTTTATTTTTCTGAAAAAAAAATAATTTAAATTCTTTAGTCTCTTCCTATTATCCCAATAACAAAAAAAATAAATAAATAAATAAATAAAAAAAAAAAAATAAAGATCTATATTAATTCTTTACCGCTCATGTAAAGAAAAAAAAAAAAAAAAAAAAAAAGCCCAAATTTATACTTAAGAATATATAAAAATAAAGAATTATCAAGATAACGTCTCAGGAAGAAAAAAATGAGATATAAATAGTTGATTTAAGTTTATAATTAATTATACAGATGAAAATATCACACACATGTAAATAAATACATATGCGCATATATAAACCATTCATAAACTTACTTTTTACCTTTAAAAGCATAATATTAATAAAATGCGAAAATTTTAATTACAAAAATTATAAAATAATAAATAAATAAATAAAAGCTGGTTTATATTTATTTATTTATTTATTTTAGTCAATCGGGATGGCTATAATTTCATCTTTTTTATTTTTCCTGACTTTTCCAGGTCATTTTCTTCCATTATGACACGACATATTATAAAGTGAAATTTTTTTTTTACTAAAACTTCCTTGATGGAAATGAAGTTTTGAGATTTGTTTACAAGAGTTAGTTAAAATTTCCAGAATTTTATAAATTTTAACCACATTCCCCTACTTTTTCAGTATTGCAAAATTCCCTGACTTTCCCCTGATATCCAGGTTTTTCCAGGTTTCTAGTCACCCTGTTTATTAGTTAATTAGATAATTCATTTATTTGTGTGTATACTTTTCGACAAACTTACTATGCACTGTGTTTTGCATCATAAATAACACAAAATTAAATTTATTTTTGAAATTTGCCAAATACTAATTATAAAAAATAATATAGAGATATAACAAGCAATATTTTAACACATACATTTTCATTTAAAAGAGTTACCAATTTGTAGAAAAAGTAATAATAAATCTGTTATTATCCTTAAATAGCTGTAACATAGCATTATTAAATTGTGACTAGAAAATATTATACAGGATAAAAATATATTAATTTCATGATCGCATACTGAACTCCACCTTTTAATTGTAAAAAAAAATCAGTTTTTTAAACAGAAAAATGTATTATTAAAATCAATTTCTATCTAGTAAAGTTATTTCATTAAATCTATAGTTCAGAGTAATTGAAATTCTTAATATATGTTTTCCTCTTCTTCTTCTAACCTCCTTCATTCTTCTTGAATAAGCAGCGTACATTTGCGAACACCAAGGCTTTATTTGGCACTCTTCAAATTTTCTATGTAAGTTGCTTTTAGCACATCATAAAATGTAATTTATAAATTTAAAGAAAAGCATCAGAAATATTCCTCCGAAAGACAAAACTAGCAAAGTATAATTTATTCGCAGATATTGTAGTAATATCAATTATTTAAAATAGAATCAGACCAATTTACCAGTAGAATCAGAAAATTTAAATTAATTCTTAATTTATAAAAGTTTAAATGTATATATATATATATATATATATATTAAGTTTTATCGACTGTAAATTTACTGGAACTTTCTCAAACTGAAAAAATTGCCTTTGTACCTTAAAATTCAAATTATACGTGCTTCAATTAAAATAATAATAATAAATAATAATAGATGAATTTAAACAAATATTGTTCGTAGAACAAAAATATATGGAAACAGTTACCTTTAAAAAAAAAAAAAAAACCTTAAACAAAAATTATTTAAAAATGATTTTTTTCAAAATGTTCCATTAAAAAACAACGTTGTTTGTCTTGTTTTTCAAATCAAACAAAAATTCAAAATGAAGAGGAAGAACATCTACTGCGATATAATTAAACTAATAAAAGAGTATATAAAAAAGTGACCGCCAAATTAATAATAAATTCGTACTTCTATTATTTTTCAAACCAAATAAAAAAATAAAAAACATAAAGAGTGAATACTTAACCTTAACACTATTATAGAAATAAGGTCAGATGTGAATAAAATTTCGCAATTAATGCATCAATCATTTTACAGTAACCAATTACAAATTAAATTTAGCAATTTTAAAGCAACGAATTTATAGTTATCTGATCTAAATAATAATAATAGGAAGAGGAAGGGGCAAAATTATTTTTATTATATATATTCCATAAAATGTCAAAGAATAATACGAATTTTTGAACGCGGATTTTTATTATTAAAATAATCAGAACCACTTAAGTATGTCTATATTAAAAACATATGTTTAAAGTTTCAATAATTTAAAGATTCTCATCTTATTTTGTGACATTTATAAAGTTTTCCAGACATAATTTAGTCAATGTGTTCTAGAACAGACCAAAGAATATCTGAAATTATTTAGTAAAAGAAAATTTTTTAAAGAACTAAGAAGCATAAATTAATTGCAATGTTACAAATCAATAATTAAATTTCCCACAACTTAAATTATTCTACGTTTATTTTGGATTAAAAAAAATTTAAAATGAATTTTTGAAACTAAGCCTCAGTGATTCGATCTGAATGTCTTCCGAACCCAGTTATAATTTTAAGTAGATAAATCTGAAGTTGTAACCAATTTAACCTATTAAATAAAAAAAAAAAAATAAAAAAACGTTAAACTATTAAAAATAAATAAATAAATAAGGAATTCGCCAATATGCTGGCAGCAAATTCATACAATATATGTGTTTCCTTGGGTTAAATTAATTTTCGAATACATATTAAAGATTCTTTTTACATAATTTTGACAAAAAAAAAACATTTTTTTTTAAATACAAGTAACGATTAATATCAAGATTTGATTCTGTCCATTTGAAATCGCTTTCAGAGTTTTTCTTTTATGTGAGTGGATATTCGTATCCTTTAAATGCATAAAAATATTAAATTTAGATGTCAAAATATTTTTCAAAAAAAAAAAAAAAGGCAGCTAACATTTTTTTTTTTTTTTTTTTTTTTTAAGGTTCAAATTCTCAAAATTATTAGTGAAGTCACATGCACTAATAAATTTCGATAAAAAAAAAATAAGTAAAAGAATTTAAAATGAAACACTTCTTACTTAAAGCTGAATCCTGGCAAGATATTTTTTGCAGTAAAATATAAAATTCACTTACCTAAAAAAAGAAAGAAAATTAGTACAGGTCACGAATCTACAATAAAATCTAAATAAATATTAAAATATAATTTATCAAAATTTTAATCTTTACATATTCAAATATACTATATATATTTATAATTTTAATACACACACACACACACATACATATATATGTTCTATATTTTAGTGTGCTGTTATTGTCTTAGTTCTATTAATAGCCGAATTTTATGATTAAATCTTATTACGATATCTATTATTTATATATATATATATATATATATATATATTTAATACTTTATTATTCAATTAGTTTTAAAATAAGTTTGGGTTTAATTTAAACTTTATTTCCAGATCATATTTGTGAAAACAAGCAAATAAATAAAACAAATAAAAGTAAGAACGTGAGAAAGAACACCAGAGAAAAGTTTTCCTTAAAACTAAAAATTGTGCTTTGTTAAGATGATTTTGTTATTTCAAATAAAATTTTTATTAGAAGTAAAAAAATATTAGTTTAGTTACGACAACATCAAAAAATGGCACTGAAAAAAAATAGCTTCTCAAAATTGTGCAAAGTTGCGTCAATTTTCTCTATGTCACATACTTTAAATAACTCCAAAACAAATATTTTTAAATTTGAAAATCTCGTGTACTCATTATTGAGTATATTGGTATGCTCAAAACTGGCAGCGGCTATCGGCAATCCCAATATCCTAAACATAGAATTTATAAAACCACAAAGAAATATAGTTCTGAAGATCTGAGGTTATAAAATTTGTTTTTAAACTATTTCTATTTAAATATTTAGAAATTCTTTTAAAGAAATTTTAATTAAGCATATTTATATTAAATTATTATGAAGTGTTTAATTTGAAAACATGCAATATTTCATAAATGAGATAGACATGTTTTCCTTTTTGATCGTAAATTTCTAATCGTAAATTTCTAATAACTTACGAAGTTTTTAAATTCGAATGTTGCAAATGAATAGGGTTCTTGCCAGTGTCGAAAGTAATATTTTAAAACTGATTTGACCTCTCTGCGACAATTTGTTCTTGAGATATCATGTACACAGACTAACAAACTAACGGACTAACGGACTAACAGACACCCTCAGACAGACACCATACAAATTTTGTCATTTTCGGATTCCTCACACCTGAAAACGTGTAGAAAAGTAAAAAAACCGAGGTCGAAAAATTTCACGATTACCTAAGTTCCCCATACCTATAGTATGATGGGGAACTAACTACTCATTTATAAATGAAAATGCCCGTTTATTTAGTTTTAAGTACTTCATTAATTCTGATGGTGAAAAGTTTCAAAATTTCTTTGTATTTGTTTATATGAATGAAAGACTTTCCTTAAATTTAGTATAATTTTTGTACAGTTGCAATTAAAAAATAATTTTTTGTAAGAAAAACAAAATGTTTTTTGTTTGAAACGAAAAACAAAACCTTATTTATTTATTTATTTTTTATTCTAAACAAAATTTCTGGTGCACATTTAAACAGGAATTTTCGCTGTGTCAACCAAAACTTTTCTCTTGGTAAAAAGAAAATTTAAATTAAAAAATTTCCGACAGCATATTCTACTGTCTATTTTACAATAAATTCCGCTTGTGGGATTTGCGCATACAGATTGCATCACGGGAAAAAAAAAACATATTTTATTTATGTTTTTTGTTACAAAGAAAAATGTATCTTTAAAACAAATATTTATTATTGGCACGTTTATTCTTCTATAATGTGTCAAATAACTTTGCAATTATCTACATATTGGGCGTAGATAATTATAATGTACATTTTCTAAAAATTCAGTAACATATAAAATATAGAACTAACACCTATAAGATATGAGTCGTAGATTCTCAAATTGCATAGTTTTTTACGTTAAAAAAAAAAAAAAAAAAAAAAAAAAGTTAATAAAACCAATTCGAAACTGAATCTTCTGATTTTATTATCTTTATTAATTTCAAATCATTTGTACAACATTAAATAGAAATGCATAGAAAATATATATCAAAAAGCTAATAATTTTCTAATTTTATGTGTACTGTTAAAAATGGTTTCTTAAAAACGAGCTAAATTGTCTCAAAATAGCTCCGAAACAATACATACTTAAATTTGAAAACCCATGTACTCATTTTTGAGTATATTGACATAGTCGAAAATGGGGTTGACCAATAAGAATCCCAATATTCTATGTCTGACATGTCAATATACTCAAAAATGAGTACATGGGTTTTCAAGTTTAAGTATATATTGTTTCGGAGCTAGTTTTAAGACACCATTTTTAACAGTGTGAAATCACAACTTTTAAGCAATATAAAGGCTGTCTTAGCTAGGCTCTGTTGGGTAATGAAGCACGCTAAACATTATTTATTTATTTTATTTTATTTATGTATTTATTGTTCATTTCACTTTATTTATTCAAGTGTTTATTTACTTCATTTATGAATTTATTTGTTTGTTTTTCAGGTCTTAAAAACATGCTTTCAGTAGAATAAGAGATGTATTGAAATTAGGAAAAAGATCAATATGTCTTATAGTATCACCCGACATAACACCATTCGATATCTGCCTTCGGGGCTATATGAAGTGCCAAGTGTACACTTCAAAAGCGGGCGTCGTCGTGACACAGAAGCACAAGATAACCAGAGCCATTGCAACTCGAGTAAAGTTGACCAACACATAGTTTGAATTGGATTATTGGCTCCATATATTACGGGCAACGAAAATGTCACGTGTTGAAACTTACTAGTACTGTAATAAAAATTTAATGATTATATCATAGTGCCAAGATCCGGATTATTTTTATCCCCGCCATTGTTTTCATACTACTTATTTTTTAAAAGCAATTTTTTCTTATTTTATGGAAGTTATATATCGGAGAAAATTTTTCTATAAATAAAGTGGGGCGAAATAAAGGCGGGGCTAAAACTACTCTGGAATAAATTAAAATATTTGTATCTATGTTATATTCTACATTTAGCAATTAAAAAATTGTCTATGAGCCATATTTTATGTTTTATAACATAGTTTTATCAGGAAAAGACTTTTGGGACATACTGCATATTAAATGACGCATTTACATTTTGCAATGCAAAATATGTCGAATTTTTTTTTTTTATTAATTGCTATTGTAGATAACATATAAGCTCTTTCTTTATATATAAATTATTCTTAATAAGGTTATATTTTAGAAAACTAAAATTTCAATGAAAAATAATAACTTACAATTAGCAATAATGCCGAAATAATCACAACAAAACTACCAATTTCTTTATATAAAAGAAGAAGCAGAAAAAAGAAAGGGGAAAAAAAATGTACACTGATTTGTTACGGTAAAGATTACACAGGAACTTTAGAAAAATAATTTTCTTTCTGTTCATTTCTCCTACAGCCATGGACAACACATACTGTCATAATTTTATCACGACAGAATAAATCTTTCACGGAGATGATGTGTGATGTTTTTCAGTTTAAGATAGGCTTTTGGCAACTCCCACTCCCACTTAAGAAAATAGAAAACAACAAATAAACTTGTGATTAAACAAGCTATATATCACTGAAACTTGCCTCTAACTAAATCCTCAGATCAGACAGCCATGTTTCATACACCAAGAGTCAAAAATTACTAAAAACGAAAAACAACAAAAAAACTTATCTTTCCTCTCCCTACGCCATTTTTAAAACCCATTTTCTCAAGACATTAACCAAGCACTATGCCATCCTTTATCCTTCAGATTGGCAGCTGTTGAAGAATTCTAGCCGGCGGGTCAAGCTATGGAAGACTTTTTTATTTATATACAGCTCATCTCTGGAAAAAGCGATTGAGCTTTAGATTTGATGCTTATCTCCGGCTTTTTCAACGATTGTTGTTTGCCGACAGGAGTTTGAGAGAAGATGAATGAAACGCTCAATCCCAGCATTTCATCTAGCCAAAGATAATGTGAAGGAAGACATAGTTCTCATCTTCAGCGAGAAAACTCATCTTGGAGGATAAATTTCAATGCTTCAAATTGTTTTCTCAGTTACATCATGTTTATTTTTTAGGTAAACTATACAACGAGAATGTTTGAAAAAAATAAAAAGTGCTACTAGCTTTTGCTAAGTACATGCACCACATAACAGAAGTTCCCTTCAAATTTTTAACTATTAAACAAATTTCAGATATATTTCGTAAACATTTATATATGCAATACAAAAAATAAACACACGCATGCAAGTAATTTATAAACGGTTATGAAAATGAAATTGTTTGAATTACTTTACATATTAACTATAATTAATTACAAAATATCTAACAAATCAACTAATAAAATTTTGTAAAAATGAATGTCTTGAAAGTATAGGTGCCAAGCCTCCCGTTTTTCAAGGAAGATTTCAAGCCGGAAAATTTTACAGCTGTATTCGGTAATATTAAGGGGACTCTCTACTTATCGTCTCCGAAAGCCGAAGCCAATGTTATTCTATGGGAAATTTCGCCCCATTATAACTTATTAACTAATATATATTTTTAAATTCCGTTTTCACATTAAGAAACCTCACAACTATTAAAGAATTTATCGCTTTCTAAAAATTGATTATTTTTAAGATTTCATTTTTAAGCTCAAAAATGAAAAATTTCACATTGTGAAAATTCGTATTTTACAACCTCATAATGAAATATTAAAAATTAAAAAAAATAATTTTTAGAAAGCGATAAATTGTTTAATAGTTGTGAAGATTCTGAATGTGGAAACGGAATTTAAAAATATATATTAGTTAATAAGTTATAATGGGGCGAAATTCTCCATAGAATAACATTGGCTCTGGCTTCTGGGGATGATAAGTGGAGAGGCCCCTTAATTGTCGAAAATATATATAACATATTCCATTTAAAAATACTGGAGTCAATTCTGATTTAAAAGTTTAAAATATTGGCAGCTACGTTAAAGTTATAGATTTTCACGATCTAGAAAACTATACATCAACACCTTTTAGAAACTTATGAAAGCATTCTTAACGGAATTAAAAAAATGCAATATCAGACGTAAATGAAATTTGTCTATGACCATATATCTTATAAGTCGAACCTCGTTAACGTGAATGTCAAGAGGGATAAAAAAATTTTTCATGTTATCAATAGTTCATGCAATCAGTAACTAATCTTCATGTAACTAAACTAATCTTCATTTTGACGGGGATTGTGGAAACAATTCATGTTAAAAGTAATTCTCGTTAACAGTGTTCACGTTAACGAGGTTCGAATGTAGACATATTATTCTACATGTCCGTGGATATTTTATGAGAACAGATATAACATAAAACAAGCTATGATGATGACAATTTGCAATTTAATGTATTTTAAATAACATTTGAAACCATATTTAAATTTTAACAGTTGCACAACTTTGAAAATCAAATCGTGCATTTAACTATTAAAAAGTAATTGAATTTCTCCATGTAGACCTGCTAACTATGCTAGTTTATCCGTAATGGCATTAAACCCCGCCTTTTTCTCATACCAGAATAGTTGTAGAGCAATAATCTACTTATTTAATCATGAGAACATATTGCTGAATATTAGTCTACAACTATTCTGGGGTGAAAAAAAGGCGGGGCCTAATACCATTACGGATAAACTAGCATAGTTAGCAGGTCTATCCATGTATGATAACAGCACAGCAGTAATATGCTTAAAATTGGGAAGATGAGAAAAAGAAAAGATGCTTTTGATCAAAAGTGAAAGAACGGTGATTTTGTCGTAATTTGTGACAATCTTCATCAATAAGTAAATTTATAGAGGATTGAAACTTCCACCCATTTCAAGCATAGCCAGTTTATCATACTTCGGATCTCTTTTTAACTGATTATTTGTTTTGTATTTGAAAGAAAAGAAATTTGAATAATAATTTGTTCGATTTAAAAAGAATTTATGTACTAATTTATTCGAAGACAATGAGTCATAGAAAAATGGACAAAACGCCTATAAGCTGCTCAAGATTTATTTTTCTTTCTTAATCATTAATACAACACAAATGGTAATTGAAAATTTCAGAATTTGTATCAGGAAAATATTTCGATTTATGATTCTCCAGACTCCTGCTTTTATATTATGTCACCATTACACCGGTTGCGTCAAAAAAATGTATACACACTTTGAAACGTCATAGAAACTGTATTTCCCGTGCTATAAGGTTCAATTACCAACAAGATGGCGCCCCGACGCACTATCATCGCGACGCATGAGCATACCTGGATCAAAATTTGCCAGGCCAGTGGATAGGACGCAGGGGGCCGATCGAGTTTCCTCCAAGCTCTCCAGACCTTACGCCGCTAGATTTCTTCTTATGGGGCACAGTAAAAATGAGGTGTACAAACGTAAACTACGTAACCTAAACACACTTTAGAATGAGATTCAAGCGATGTGCGCAGAAATCCCATTGAACACGTTGGTATGACGTACGGAACCAATGGTGACTCGTACTCAGCAATGTATTGATGCTGAAGACCGCCATTTTGAACAGTAATCACATTTGCATCAGAAAGTGCATTTATGTTTCAAATTGGACTTTAAGATTTCCATTTCCAGCAATTGAACCTTGTAGAACGGAACATAAATTTTCTATGACGGTTCAAAGTGTGTATACATTTTTTGATGCACCCGGTATGCTATTAGAATTTTAATATAAATGCGGGTGCTACAACAATTATACAATTTACTTCATATGTTCATTTACTAGTTAAAATTTTCAAATTTCTTCTTATTATTATAAACAATTTAATTTTAGAATAAGCATAAATTTGTGGTCTTCAAAATAAAATCCACTGAAGAACTGGTTGTACCAATTGAAATTTAACAGTGAAGTTTGGATAAATGTTGGTACATATTTAAACTGGTTTATTGAAATCGCATTTAAAAAATAATAATAATAATTTCGGAATAAGCATAAATTTGTGGTCTTCAAAATAAAATCCACTGAAGAATTGTTTGTACCAACTGAAATTTAGCAGTGAAGTTTGGATAAATGTTGGTACATATTTAAACTGGTTTATTGAAATCGCATTTAAAATAAAAAAAAAATAATTTTGGAATAGGAATAAATTTTGCGGTCTTCAGAATAAAATCCACTGAAGAATTGGTCGTACCAATTGAAATTTAACAGTGAAGTTTGGATAAATGTTGGTACATATTTAAACTGGTTTATTGAAATCGCATTTAAAATATGCTGTAATACTGATATCTTATTCATAATCTTTTTTTTTTTTTTTTTTTTTTTTTTTTTAAATAGTTAATCTTTTAGAATCGTGAAAAATGCATAATAACTGAGGAAGGAAGAGAACATTTCTGATATAAAAATAGATTTAATTGGACAAATCATAAAATTATATGAGGAATACGGGAATATTAATATAGATGCTTTTTCATTGTGTTTAAAATGAACAACTGCTTTGCGGAAAATATGTTGATATGAAACAGCTTTGAAATCTCTGTTAGTTACAATAATCTTGAAACATGTAATTTTTATTCTTTACGGTGCATTAAACAGTAACCAGAGCTGCCAACCTAATCCGGCAAATTGTTCGTACCGCCCCTTTTTCTACACCACTTAATTTTTAGAGTAATTCTCTTCAAATATATTTACGATGAATTAAGAAAATAAATACTCTAAAAATTAAGTGGTGTAGAAAAAGGGGCGGTACAAACAATTTGCCGGATTAGGTTGGCAGCTCTGAGTAACCAATATGCGTTTTCTGGTAAACCATATAAATAACCTGCATTTAAAATTTATAGCTGATTATAACTAATCAATTCATATACAAACTTTCATAAATTAAAACAGGTTATTGCAGTTTTTGCTATTTTTTTTTCAATACCTATGGCATTTATGTCAATAATAAACTTCTTAGATTTCTTCAATGGTGATTGAAACGTTTCTGATTCCTAAACTATTCCAAAATATTATAAAAATAGTAATATACCTGTCAGGAATTAAGAGGTAATATGTATACACACAGACATATACAGGGTAGCCATTATTAAATTTGGCTTATTCAAAACACTCTGTAGCTGTAACTAAAACGTGGATTGAGTCGAAAATTTGTACATAGACATTTCAAAGGATGCACTCAAAAGTTCTGCAAATAAATAAAATTTTAAAGATTTCTGCTCTGAGGGGACATACATCAAAATACAAACAAGCTACAAATTTTAATACAAAAAACTTTATTCACTACAGATTTAGTTGTTATTTGTTACAAGTTACAAAACGTTTATCGATGGAGATCGTATTGTTCAATGTGGGCCCCATCATAAAGTTGTAAAATCTGCAGCCGATGAACAGTGTGTTCAACAGCTGGTCGCCAGCAGTGATGCCAGATTGAGAATTTTGTCCCCATTTTGGGGATTTTTGAGGCTTCTGGGGACAATTTTGGGTACCAAATGTTTGTGGGGACTTTTTGGGGGAATTCTAAAATTTTTGGGGACAAATCTGGGGAGTTCTTCAACTTCCTGTCAATGTTGGCAACGTAATGATTTATCCCTACGACTAGGGACTTTCAATAGCTTTATTGTTAATTGGGGATTTCTTTTCAAAAATTGCCTTCATTTGGGGAAAAATCTGAGCTTAAATCTTGCTTGATATATATATATATATATATATTATTTTTTTATTTTCCCTTTTTAGTAGAAATCAAGTTGGGGATTTTTTCGAATCCCCCCCCCCCTCCCCCGTGATTTGGGAAAATTGGAAGACCTGTTTGGAGAAATAATTTTCGACCATCTGGCATCACTGCGCGAGTGATCCTCAGCACATACAACGTTATACGGTCCTTCAAGTCAGCCAAAGTTACAACATTTCTTTTTAAAACCAAACTCTTTAAATGGCCCCATAACCAAAAATCCCACAGTATTAAGATGGGGGAACGAGTTGGCCAAGGAGTGGAAAAGGAACAGGTAATCACTGTGTCATCTGTAAAATTTTGCAACAAAAACTTTTGTAAAATGTAAGAATAACAGTTTTAAATGTCATATGGGTTGAAAATGTTAAAACAGACCAGTTATTTATTACATAACTTTTCAAGCATTTTGACTGTAATGCTTGTTTGCATTTTGATATATGTCCCCTCAGAGCAAAAAAATTTAATTTCATTTATTTATTTATTTTTTATTTATTTATTTAAGATAAGTGCACCAGTGATTGACACTTTTAGAGCAATCTCTGATGTTTTTAATGTTCTAGTCATCAGAAAATATTTTTAGAAATCTTAAATTAATACATATGGTATGAAAGACATTCAGAACCACATATATGTTAAAATACATATACATTTAATATATATATATATATATATATATACATATTATGAATTTTTATTTAACACCCACTCAGTGTTCCAGTAATTGACACTGCCAGTTTTTGATTTTATCAGTAATTGGCATCCTATGTTCCAGTGTTTGACATTATTAGTTATTCATTTTACCAGTTATTAGCACCCTATGCTTCAGTGTTTGATATAAAATGTTAAAATTCTTATATGTAAAATATATTATTTTATTATTTTTCTTATTTATTAATTATTTCAGGATAGATGTCAATTACTGGAGAATGCCAATCACTGGAGCACCTACCCAATTTATTTTATTTTATTTATTTATTTATTATTATTATTATTATTATTATTATTTATATTATTATTATTATTATTTTGCAGAACCTTCGAGCGCAATCTTTGAAATGTCTATAGATAAACTTTTGATTCAATCTGCATTTTAATTACAGCTACAGAGTGCTCTAAATAGGTCAAGTTTAATTATGACCACCCTGTATATATATATATGTATATTATATATACATTATTTGGATATTAATGATAAAAATGTAGTTTAATTAACAGTTCATGTTGATAATATTTGTGAATAGAAATAATTACGAAATGAAAAAGCCATCAATATCCTCTGATTCATTTTATTTTATTTTTGTCATTTTATTCTTAATAAATATCCAATTTCTTTTTTTCCATTTTGAGGTATTTTAATACTTTTTTCATTTTATTCTCAATAAATATCCAATTTCTTTTTTTCATTTTCAAGTATTTTAATACTTTTTTTTTTTTTTTTTTTTTTTAGATCAATGAAAAATGTGTAAATTAAGATGAAAATTGCCCCCTACACCATTTTTGCTAATTCTTATGTAAACTGACCTCCTGAATCCGAATATGACGGCCATTTTGCTCTATCCCCCACTGTTTTTTGGGGACGCCCCCCCCCCTATTTTTACCACTTTTTAGTAATTTTATGGCTATAAATCTGATTTATAGTGGAGAAAAGAAATTTTTTTATCTGTTAAATATCTTCTGAGGGCCTAAAGAGGTGAAAAATTCTATAACATGAACATTTGCAGCAAGGGGGAAGATTTAGGAGGGCATTTGCCACTGAAATTATAAGTTACATTTATTATATTTTATTAATCAACTATTATTATCACTTATGATACATGATATATATATATTATTTTCTATTCTCCAAATCAAATTCATGGCCATAAAATTACCGAAGTGTGATAAAAATTGGGGGAGAAGTTGACGTCCCGAGAAAACGGTGGGTGATGGGGCAAAATGGGGGGTCATATTTGAATTCAGGAAGTCATTTTACATAAGAATCAGCAGAAATGGTATCAGGACTCGATTTTTTTTTTTTTTTTTTTTTTTTTTTTAACGTAGTGTAATTTGCTCATCTATTTGCATAAAATGAAAGTTATTAAAATGCACAGATATGTTGCATAAACTCATCTTTCTCTAACTTGTCTTTAACTTATCCTAATTTTTATCACTTTATATGCTTATTGTTATTATCTAATGCTTACCGTTTTACTTCTTTAATGAAATATTCTTTATAATATTTACAACTACAAATAGTGATGTGATAGGCTTTTAATGTATAAAGGATTTTATTATATAATGATTTATTAGAAATAAACTCTGGAAAACAGTTTCAACGATTTACATTCAGATAACTCAATTGCCTAATATTCTTCGAGGTATTTATATTATACATACATATATGTATATATGTTTATATATATTACCTTTCTTTTGCAGAGTTGCAGAGTCAATTCCGTAAATCATATAGTTATATAAAACATAAACGACAGGAAACATAAAATATACTCTTAAATGAATTTGAAGTTCGTCAAGAAAAAAAAATTCATACAAATCTTAAAATCTAAATCTGTCTTTTGCAGTGCCAATTATGTAAATATGACATATATTTGGAAAAAAAAAAAAAAAAAGGAAACTTAAAATATAATAATACTCTTGAAGTAAATCTGAAATTCGTCAAGAAAAGACAATTCACACAAATCTCACAATCTAAATAGATCGAGATTTAAAAGATTAATGTTACATGAAGCCATCAAGAGAAAATCAAACCGCACTTTTTATTATCCGATACTTTTAACTATACACCTGACAGCCCGAAATTTATTTTTTAACTGTCTTTTGCAGTGCCAATTATGTAAGTATGACATATATTTGGGGAAAAGAAAAGGAAACTTAAAATAAACTCTTGAAGTAAATCTGAAATTCGTCAAGAAAAGACAATTCACACAAATCTCACAATCTAAATAGATCGAGATTTAAAAGATGAATGTTACATGAAGTCATCAGGTGGAAATCAAATAGAACTTTTTTTTTTTTTTTTTTAATCAGATAGATTTAACTATACACTTGTCAACCCTAAATTTATTTTTTAACTGTCTTTTGCGGTGCCAACTACGTAAGTAAAAAATATATAAAAAAACTAAAGTGACAGGAAACTTAAAATATACTCTTAAAGTGAATTTGAAGTTCGCCAAGAAAAGACAATTCAAACAAATCTCAAAATCTAAATAGATCGAGATTCAAAAGATTAATGTTACATGAAGCCATCAAATGGCAATCAAATAGCACTTTTTACGATCAGATAATTTTAACTATACACCTGTCAGCCGTAAAACTAATAAGCATTACCCTCACAAGAAAAAAAAAACAATTGCCAAAATGATTTCAAACCTTTCTTTTTAAAGATACATAATATCAATCAAATGGTAAGCTTCATGAATTCTCTGCACGAAGTGTACCAGAAATTTACTACGCAGATAAGCTAGAAGTCATTTTCGTTGACTGCAATTTTTGGCGTCCTTTTGGAGACAATCATGCAACATCCTCTTCCAACAAAATCCGCCATCCAGAAAACATTGGAACACAATGAACCTTCAAAAAAATCCCCTGACTGCCTTCCCCACATTAACGATCTGTAACAATTATCAGAATCATGGCAATGATGAATCTGTTCATTGTTTTGTGCAGCGCATCAACACGCCTTCATGACAAACTGTTGTTGAATTGGCAGAATGGCTGCTTCATACGCACAGCAAACTTGTCTCAGGATTATTGAACAATGCGCGCTAATCTATCATTCATCGTATTTTATGAAAGTGGGATGTCACATTGTGTAGATGAAGGCCTTTTCCTGCCAGGCCTGAATTCGGCAGTTTTTCCAAAGGCGTGGTTGGACTTTTGATTGCTGTATTTTCAGAAAGGATTTGTTAGTTTAATTATTTAATTTTTATTGCAATTAAAAAAATTACTTTTCATGAAATGTAATTAATCAAGTATTTATTTAAATTTTGGCGAAAAATTACTTTTATACAGTTTTGTACATTCATAGAATCCCTTTGTGGAATCAAAAGCGAACCATCAAGATATAAAAAAATGGCATATCAGAAGTTCAGATCCCAGAAATTATTTTGAAAAACGAAAATTTTATAATATTGTTATAAATTTCTTACACTGAGAAAAAATTCTGTAACATATCTAGAATCTAAATTGTGGCTCTAGAAAAAATAGTTCCATGTCATCCTTATAAATTCTAGTCCCTATTGAAAGCGAGTTCTAAAAACCCCAATTAGAATTCTAGAGCGGTTGCCTATATTATCGAGGGCAAAGTTATTTAAAAAATCTCTGCAAATATATGGGAATACAAAAGGCGGGTTTTAGCAACTATAATCTTGGTTTATTATCCAATTCTAGAAAATCAAGCAAGAATTTCTCGCAATACAAAAGATTCAGAATATTGTTTCACCATCTAGAAATGTGTAGACTAGAAATTCTTGATCATTTCGTCTATTCAGTTTATTAGCGTACCTCATGCGCATAGCTCGGAAATCTATATTTCTTGA
Source organism: Salticus scenicus (assembly GCA_963930645.1). Taxonomy (NCBI): domain Eukaryota; kingdom Metazoa; phylum Arthropoda; class Arachnida; order Araneae; family Salticidae; genus Salticus; species Salticus scenicus. Next base: position 199,215,905 of record OZ005655.1, on the reverse strand, counting down.
TGAAGGATTTAGAAAATGACCACTTATTCATTTTAAATGGGCGGTATATATTTTTTTTTTCTCAGCGTAAATATACTCCAAATATTATTGATTTTCAGAAAATAATGTCATTATCAATAAAGTCATAATTTATTAACAATTGAGCAATTCGAATTTGATTAAAAGAAATTCTAAAATTCAAATTTGAGAAATCAATAGTTGTTACCAGTAAAAAATCTTAAGTAGAAAAAAAAATTAATTGTAGAATTTTCTGAGATTTTCATTGACATAATTTTATGTATTAATTACAAATATTTATTTTTGTGTAATCAACGTGGTGAGAACATTACAGAGCTATTTTGAGTTATTTTTTTGGAATTTATCTCATGTTTTATGGTATATTTAAAGACATTTATCAATACAAGGCAAAATTATAAACGAAGTCAGTTTTATAAGATATAGCAATGATATTTTTCTTATTTTTTAATAACATTTCTTCGTTAAATAACTCGTCCATTTTGTTTATAAACAGGACAAACTTTATGCAAGAATCCAAGATTTAACCTAATATATAATCAACAAAATAAAACAAATGAGAAAATGTGTAGCCGATATGTTATGTAGTACATACATATACATATATGAAAAACCTTTTCAAAGATATCACGGAAGAAAATGAAATAAAACAAGAAGAAATGGAACATTTAATAAAATAATAATAATAATAAATAAATAAATTCAAAATCCAAGAATGAAAACATAAATTAGAACAATACTTCTTCTGGGGCGGGGCAATAACTGAATAAGGTATGCAATTTATAGGTGAATTTCCGTATATATGTAAGCCTAGAGAGAGAGAGAGAGAGAGAGAGAGAGAGAGAGAGGGGAGAAATAAGTTAAAAATTAAGCACAATCTCCCATCAGAATAAAAAAAACGCAACCACTTAATATGGCCTGGTAAAAAGAACTATGCTTAAAAAAAAAAAAAAAAAAAAAAAAAAAAGATGTTTCTTTTTCTTTTTTATCTATTTACACTTAAATAATAATAAATACTATGTAGGCTTCAAAGACCCCCCCCCCCCCCCAACGACAACAACAATACTATGTAGTTCTTTGTTGTGTTTTATTTATTATTTGACTGCAAAGAGATATCACCTACGACAAACGTTTTAACCTGATTAAAATAATAATAATAATAAATAAAATAAAACGTATTAAAGAACTTTAATACATTTTAATATATCACAATAACATATTGACAAATTTACCAATCATAGTTTTAATAACAGATTTCATGTAGTACTATAATTAACGAGGAAAATCCTGTGAATTGTGTAATATCGTTTGATTTAAAAAGTGTGAAAAAATAATTAATATAAATATAAATATAAATTAAATATGCTTCGTTTATGCTTGTTGTTTCCAAAAGTAATTATAAAAAAAAAAAAGGAAAAGGATTAAAATGTGACAGAAACTAAATGGACAGAAAGGGAAATATACTATTTATTTTTATTATTATAATATAAATGTGTCATAAATTGCAGTATCAAAGCCGTTGTAACAGTAGATTAATTCAGTATATGTTTAATTTAAAAATGCTTTGTTTTAAAATTTGGGATTTATCTATCGTTCTCTTTTCCTTTCTAAACTTAGGCCTAGGACCTATAGCAGTCAATCGGCCTTATTCCCAAATCCAATAGAATCCTTTCTAAACTTTAAAAAAAAAAAAAAAAGATTTTCTTGTCCTTGAATTGTAAGTCAACCTCTATTAAAAGAAACATTATCGAATCATAGAATATTACCTTCCTTGAGAAAAAAAAATATATATATATATTTTTTTTTTTTTTAGTGATGGATACACAGTTATACTTGAACTACTTGAAAATATGTCTGCATTTGCTCAAAAGTCAGTAGCTTTTTAACACGCATTTTACATACAAACTTCTATAATATTATCTAGAAATCTTATATTTACAACAAAAAACGTGATATTGATACTTTCGATTTATTTTTTTTGCATAGTTTAAAACAAAAAACAATAATTGAATCCAAATTATCAGTATTATTTTTTTTTTATGCAAGACGTTTAAGAATTTTAATGATCCATGAATCAAATATACTTAATTTCCACAAATGTAATTTTCAAATGCTATTGAGAACTGGTAGTTTAATTCCTCAGTTAACAATTTTGAAATTTATTGTCGTAATTTACGACACAGCGTTTTATCTATATCGATTCCTATCAGATTAATAACGCTTTAGCACGTGAAGGCAGTTTCGAAACACTGTCAACAAACTAGCGACTGAGAAGAGAATGCGAATTTATTGTCTCATACTTCTGCAAGCTATAAATATACTCCTTATTCAATTCTCACAGTCGTATGTTCAGCTGCCAAATTTGTGGACATTAAGAATGTATTGTTTTAATCAACTTGTTAAACCATCGTCACAGTCAAGAAAATGGTGTAATTACTCTTCTCAACTCAACTCTGCTGTGCTTCTAAGGCGATTAAGCAGTTTTGTTTTAAACAATTAAGCACACTTCTAGCAACTAAGCGTTGTTGCGACTGTTTCAAGCAAGGTAAATCCTCTTTTTTTTTTTTTTTTTAAATGATTGCTTAATTTAGGACAAGAATAGAGCAAAATTTTAATTTGTTTGCAAAAATAGAAAACAAAAGTAAGAAAGAGAGGGGGACAAAAAGATAAGAAAAGAGAGAGAAAGATTTGTTTCTAAAAAGATCACACAGTGAAACATAAATAAAAATACTTTAATGAGTAACAACACGAACGATAACTTTCACGAACGATTTTTTCTTTAAAATATTCTCAGCGGATACAGTTAAATGCAACAGAGGTGTTAGCTTGAAGTAACAGAACTACTTTCTTTCCTCCATAAATTTTTATAAATTCTTTTTAATATTTCCTTTAACGCAATAAATATTTTATGGCAATTCATTACCAACGATAGTTTCAAATATAACAAATATTTCAATTTCTCCTTTTCTTTTTACCTTTCCCCATGAGAGAATCATTTTTCAAATCTTGAATCTGAAATTTTGAGAGCACCCAACCTCAAGGGCGAGCAATGGTTTACTAGAAGCGCCATTTTCACGCACCATCGCCTACCGTTCGGTAACTCACTTGCGCATTTATTTACGCGAAAAAAACAACTTGTGGCATAAGTAAGATCCCTGACCGTCTGACCACCTTGATTTATCGTCCTTATGGTCAACTATTCTGAAAGAAAAGCTAAAATTTACTGTACATAATAAAAATTTATAAACCATGCGAGCTGGCAGTTTTTTATAGGTTGCATATATATTTTTTTATTTCATCGTATTTTTACTTTGGCCGGCAAAACGCTGATAACAATAACATTTTTTTTTTTTTTTTTTTTTTTTTTTTTCATAGCGTGTAAGTATCTAAACCACAAGTTACCCTAAAAAACTGCCCTTCCCGCAAATATCCCTCCTGTCCGTCTTATCATGCCGTTTGCACGCGTTGTGTACCGGATGCCTCTGTTTTGCCCTTATATCATAAAGCATTCCGAATATCTATTTGTAACAGCGCTGCCGGGGTAATTTTTTTTTTTTTTTTTAATACTTCAGCCACTTTTTCAACATATTGTATGGTAGCTTGTTGATGTATTGAAAGAGTAATGTCATATATTTGTTTTGTTGAGTTATTTGGTTACGGAGGTTGTTTATTGGTGGTTTAGTTTGCGGAAAAATATAAACGCGAAAAGGAGATATTCTTTTTATGCAAAAGTAATATGGTCATAACTTTTTCGGAGAAGAAAACTTAGTCTGCATTTAAGATTATTTCACATTTACAGCAGTTAAACTATGTTAATTAAATAATAATAATTAAAAAAAAGCACAAATTTTAAAATGATAATGTTGACGAGCAATTAATAATAGTTAATAGCATTAGTTCACTTTTAGTTCTGCTTTTTTTTTTTCGCACAACTTTAATTTAACTTATGTACTGAATCCTTCTCGTCAACTGAGCAAAAAAGTATTTTAAATTAACATCTAACTAAAGAAATATATATTTGTGTTTGTCGAGGGAATAAAATAACTTATCTTAAGTTTAATATCATGAACCAACATCAGCATTCCAAATAATACAAAGTTATAATAAATTAAAATAATAATAATTAATTATTTAAAAAGTATTAATTAAAAAAAACTCACTTTTTTTTTGGTTGTAATAAATAAAATAAAATTTATTATAATACACATGACTTATAATCTTCATTTATAAATATCTATGTTTATTTAAAGAAATAATACATCTTATGCATTTAGGTGCAATCATTCATTAACTTATAATGGAAACAGCAATTTTGAATATTCTCTTAATATCCTCTTTTGAGTCCTTTCATATAGGTACACCCTTTTTTTTTTTTTAAGAGGCCACCACTTTCAAACAAGATGGTGGAAGAAATTGACTAATAAATTTCGTTGATACACTTGATATGAGCTATGATGTAAGTATCGAATTTTAAGTAAATCAGTTCATAAATATGTTTGTATATGAGTTTGAAATTTTAAAATGGCCGCCATTTAAAAGACCCGATTACCGACTACCCGACTAATTTACTCGACTACCGTAGATAATCGAAGCATTGTATTTGGTCCGAAAATTCTATATCGGTTTTCACCTGATTTACATGTTTTAAGGTCTCTCGAGGCAAAAAAAAGTAGTTTTTGGCAATTGGTCATTATGTGTGTATGTGTATACATATGTGTGTGTGGAATCTTGTCATTAATATATAACTTATCTCCGCTGACAAAGATAGAACTACGAAACTTCAGAATTGAGATAGGTCTGGTGTACAGATGATTTTTTTTTTTTTTTTTTTTTTTTTTTTTTAACGCATGATCGCTGCCATTTTTGTTTTAAATTGATTCAGTAATCTGGAAATTATCGTGAAGTTTTTCCATTATATAGATATATAAATTAAGAGTGGCAATAGGCTAATTTCTAAAGAAATCAACCTTAAAAAAAAAAAAAAAAGGAAAAAAAGAGAAGGGAAAAAAAAAAAGGAAAGAAAAGGGGAAAAAAGGGTGATGCAGATTTTAATCAGTTATGCTAATATAACTTTAATATACGAATTTTATAGTTTGATGAACATTTGTCATAGCATATTAAAATGCGCATGCGTGAAGTTTGCATGTTTGTTGTAATCTCTGTTTGATGCACGATTCCTTTATATTTCAGTCTTAAAAAAAAAAAAAAAAAAAGAAAGAATAATAATAAAAAAGAAAAGCAAATGCTATCACGACATCAGCAGAGGAATTTATGTCGTGCCGGTTCGAATTTCTACAGTGTTTAGATTTTAGAATCCTTTCAAGTCAAAATGGAAGAATTTATGTCATTTCACTGATAAGATACGTAAACTTGGAGGAAAATAGACGAAGATGGGTGATCTTAATCATATCATAAAACCATCAACTCAACTCTACAATAAGGTTTCTATGTGATGATATTTGCAGTCTATCTCATTTCGAAAAATATCTCATTCTAGAAAACAATAAATAGTGATTATGTACACAGAAAATGAGTGCAAATGAAAAAAGGAAAAAGAGGGTATGCATAAATATTCATGATATCTTTACTGATGTGTCTCAGTGATGTATCACTCTGATTTATTATTCATCCATTTAAAGGCCACGAGATGATTCAATTAGTCTCTTGATTTGAAATAGCTAAAAAGTACAGTATGAATCCAAAAAACAAGACATCAAAAACTCGTAACAGCCTAAAATCGGAATATTTTGCATTTCGTTAATAATCATTATTAGAAATTTCTTTCTTTTTTTTTTCCCCTTAAGTCTTAATAAAATTACAGTTTATCCCTTTAACTGCCTCGGGCGTATATATACGTCTTGCTGAAGTACGACTTTTGTGTTACACTGCTACCATTGAAACTAGTCTCACGGCTTTGGAATGGAATTAAATGACTATGATAGTGTTTCCGAAAGATTTACTTATTTTAGAGAAGATGGGGGGGGGGGGGGAAATGGTAGCACTGGGAAGTTAATCTCGTAATTTTTTGACGGCAGGTAAGGGGTTAATAAAACTTATAAATGTTGTACAAAATTGAAAAATAAAGAGGAGTAATTTAGTGATTCACCTAGGCCGCCAAAATACTTCCGCCATCGGAAAAAAAATCTGTTGAACCTGAAATCTATTTATAAAAAATTATACTGGATTTTTAATATGATATATATACATTTTTTTTTTTTTTTTTTTTTTTTAATGAAGAAAAAAAAAATCATTCTTTGTATATTGGTAAGAGCTTATTAAAAGCAAAATCAGTTATAGTTGCCAACCGTCTATTTTTAAGTTGCACAGTCTTGTTTTGGAATGATTTGTAAGCCTCCTTTACAAAGTATAGAGAACTTCATATCTCTGTATATATTTATTATTATTATTTTTATTATGTTATTATTAGACTTGTTACTTACAGATTTATTTATTCTCTTTGTACTATGACTGACAATCACCGTTTAAAATACTTTTAAAATATTAAGCCTACATCATTTAAATATTTCGTTGAAATGGAATATTTTTTTAATGGTCACTACAATTATATATATATATATATATATATATATATATATATATATATATATATATATATATGTACATATAATAAATTATTAACAAGTTCGAAATGTTTACTATGTTAAAGTTGGCACTGAATATCACATTTCTATTTTTCACCCCTTGATTAACTATGACTGTACTTCGTGCACTCATCTTTAAAATTCAGATCAGATATTTAAATATAATGTTTTATACGTCATTTTTCTTATATAATATGTATTTTATATATTATATAAGAAAAATATTTATTATATATATATTTTCTTATATAATATATATTTTATAATATTTAAGTCCACTGTTAAGTGGTGAAAATTTTAATGTGGCATAACTATACATATTGTAATTCTAAGAAGACAATTTTAACCGTAAGTGATAACCGTCAGTAACTAGTAGTAGAGTTGATAACCGCAAAACTTTACAAGTGAAATTAGCTGGTTTAAACAATAGAAATAATATTTTCGAATATTGAATCTGTATCAAATATATTCGAACAAATATATTTAGATACATCCGTCAAAATATTTAAAAATATTAAATAACAATTATATGAACATCATCTTGACAAAATCCCTTATATATTATTGGATCAAAAACATTTTGTTTAATAAATAAATAAAATTAAAAAAAAAAAAAAAAAGAAGAAGAAGAAGAAGAAGAAGTTGATTCGTTTAAAACTTTGTGATAATAAAAACACCCTGTAATAAAAATGAGACAGAAATAAAATATGAGCAGATTAATTGTTCTAGAGCAGCTTAACAAAAACCATAACTCTTCTCATTCAAATTTTTATGAGTCCAGAAGCAACCAGGTATCAGAGAAATTAAAGTAGCCGGCACGTCACGAAATAGCCCCATGGGCTATTCACGCTAATTTCTTCAACTTTCTCCCGCGTTAAATAACAAAAGCATTTCTGAAAAAGGTCCGAGAAAATTAAACTTTTTTTGGCGGTGCGCATTTTCGCTGTAAATTAGGCGGGAAAAAAAACAAAAACCACCCCTAATTACGGTCAAAAGGAAAAACTACATAACTACTCTTAGACACAACTGTGTTGGTATTCCCCCCTACTTTTTTTTGAAAGTGTTTATAAATCATCTTCATCATGTGCAAGTGTCCTTCAGAATATTGCAGGGGTCTCTTTTTGGCAAGCATCCTTCTCAAAGAAAGAGGAAAAAAAGAGAAATGAATATGTAGTGTCTGTTATAAGCACGAAGAGAAGTCTAATAAATTAAAGTTTTTACGCGAGATAACGAAGAAGCTACTATAAATCAAGGTGGGTGATTCTTCTTCAAGCCGCTTGCCACACGCTATATTTACATCCACCAGAAGCAAAGGAAAAGAAATGGGTCTACATAAGGGATCGTATATCAGATCAGATAGAGTTATGTATAGATCTCTAATGATTGCGATAACAGGGAAATAAGTAATTTTTATAACGAGACAATGAGTTTTCATTTGTACATGAATGCTACGTTAAAGCAATTTATAGATTTTTCGACCATGACTGGTTTCAAGCTTCGCTCTGCGGTCAATTTTTGCACAACAGTGATGCCAGATTGGGGATTTTGTCCCCATTTCGAGGAATTTTGAGGCTTCTGGGGAGAATTTTGGGGACCAAATGTTTGTGGGGACATTTTTGGGGAATTCTAAAATTTTTGGGGACAACTCTGGGGAGTTCTTCAACTTTCTGTCAATGTTAGCAACGTAATGATTTATCCCTACGACTAGGGACTTTCAATAACTTTATTGTTATTTGGGGATTTTTTTCAAAAATTGCCTTCATTTGGGGAAAAATCTGAGCTTGATATGGCTTAAATCTGGTTGATATTTTCTTTTGAAATTTTTTTTATTTTCCCTGCTTTTTAGTAGAAATCAAGTTGGGGATTTTTTCGGACCCCCCCCCCCCCCTGATTTGGGGAAATTTGAAGACCTGTTTGGAGAAATAATTTTCGACCATCTGGCATCACTGTTGCACAATGCGGCTGGCTCATTAGACCGTAACCTACTGCCTAAAGAACATTTCAAATCACTCTGAAATTTCATGCCTGAATCGAAGTTTGAACCCGGTAACTGGAAATTGGAATTTAGAGAGCTAACCATTCTCGACTGTTTAATACAAGTTACCTGAACTACATACATGCAATTGGTTTTGAGGACAAACTTTGTATATATCTATCTATATCTAGCAAAATAAAACAAAGAAATTCATCAGAATCGGAGCCTATTTATATCTTACTACCACCTTATACACACACAAAATAAATAAATAAATAAAATAATAATAATAATAATAATAATAATAATAATAATTAAATATACATTTCACAGCTGAAAATTTTATGTATTACATAATTGTCTCACATTTTAAGCTGTTATTTTGCACTACATAATCAACATATTTTTATTTTTTGAAATATAAATAATTTTAAAACATAGCGCTTATTTACTAGCAAAATGAATTTAATTTCAAAGGTGAATTATTCTCGATTTATTGCTTAAAATATATACAGAAATAGAAGACATATATATAATCCATTTGATAATAAAAGAAAAGAGTGAGAACGAAGAATAGTCAGTCAAATAAATCACCACAGAAACATACATAGGCCAAACAAAGTAACTAGTTATCTAAGTTCCTGATGAGTACTTGCGGAAGGCCGTAGCAAACGTACCTGTTCGTTTAAAACAGTGTATAGAAAATACTGGGGCACACATTGAATTGTAACTTTTCTAATTATCATTATAAACTAAATGTGTACAAAAAATTGCCTTCATACCTACATTCGTTTAGGAGAAAAAAAGTTATTTCCAGTAGGTAGTTATACTTTCCGCCCACCCTGTATAATCCATTTGATAATAAAAGAAAAGAATCAGAACGAAGAATAGTCAGTCAAATAAATCACCACAGAAACATACACAGGCCAAACAAAGTAACTAGTTATCTTAAGTTGATTTAATTTTTAAGATTAATAATACTACTTACTTTAATTTATTAGTCTACAATACCTGTTTAAATATAATATAGGACCGTGCATTTTGATGCTGAAGAAAATAAGGATTACTTTAGGATAGTATTATAAGGGGAAATATTATAACTTTTATTAATGGAGAGAATCTTTTTATTTTGAGATGAGCAAAAGAAAGCAAAGCAAAATAAGATTAAATTTTAACTGAAAAGCGCAAAATGCTATAAGACGTTTTCAGGTGCTATCCTCATAGCATTGAGCAAAGAAATGTAGGTTTTTCTGTATTTGATAAACTATATATATATATATTAAAGAGAACTTAATTATAAAATATAGATGAATCCAAAATCAATCAATAAGAGATTATTTTTATTACTTCTAAATAATAAATAAGAAACATTTAAATATATATTCTTTTAATTTATTTTATAAAATAGACATTCGTAGAATTTTTAATAATGATAATTATAAGGACAATGATATTAAAATCCGATTCAAATTTTTAAATATCTTAAAAATCAATCGTCTCTTCAGAACGATCGACAAATGTGTAATTAGATTTTGACAATAAAACTAGTCCAATAATGTTGATTAAATGGCAAAAATTTAAAAATATTTCAGATAATGACAAAAATTGGGCATTGTTTCGGACGATGAAGGGTGACACTCAAAACTTGTTCAACAATGCAGGAGTTAGAAAAAATAAATAAATAAATAAAAGATATAAATATTGAATGGTATTCTTTAACGAGAATAATCAGTTTTATATTAAATTTCGAGTGTCTAACTATATATTTATTCTATATTTTTAATTTTATTTGTTATTTTCGAGTACATTATCCTTCAATCATAAATTTGACTTTCATTAATTGATATCAACTTGCATAGCTAACAAAGAAAGACTCACAAAATTTGAAAAGGAGTCAAGAAAAAAAAAAAAAAAGTGTGGACTTCAACGATTTCACTTCCTTCTTTCAACTTTATTTACATTGATTACGTAATGCCAAAATATAATAAAAATATTTTAACTAGGTAAAAACTACATTTTTAAGCGAATGAGTGAAAAATGGGACCTAAGTAGCAGAGAGTTGTAAATTGTCGAAGTTGAATTTTTGTTTTCATTTTTAAAGAAACAGAATTAAATTGAAGCAGTAGAAGACGTGGCTGACATTTATTGTTCAGGAAACATATGAGTGAAATATCAACATTCATGAGTGTATAAATGAAGCCCAAAAACGACATTAATGAATTTTCATAATGATTTTTATATGACACATTTTATGATAGAAAAGGCTTAAAAGTTATTGGTTATGTTTTTTTTTTTTTTTTTCAAGATTAAGCACACAACTATGCTAAATCTTCAAAGTCAAATGAAAAAACATAAGAAATTGGAGAAATAGCAGTTTGCAAACTTTTTATAAGAAGTGGTAAAAACTTCAAATTTTGAAATACATACAAACTAAATTTAATCAGAATGAATGTTTTTATTTATTTGTCTTATCCCTTCTTGCTTTCCATACGTTTTAAGTATATTTAAATGCAATGTACCTCAGATGGAACCTGACACAATCTGGTAAAAAAATAAGATATTTTGAGAAAGTGATATACTTCTCGCTTTCATTAATAAATTAATAAATAAGTAAAAAGCATGATTCATCGAAGCTAACATCCAAACTTAGAAATGCCTAATAATTATGACAGTAAATAAATAAATAAAAGATTAATTATAGCTATTAAAAGACTTTACGTTGCGGCGATTTAAATTATATAATTAAAAAAAACCCTTTATTGAAAATAGAACATATAAATTGATCACAATATGCATATATATATCACACATATATGTGCGTAAAATATATAGCGAATTATATATATATAAACTGTAAGAATATATTTATTTAGTTATTACTGCATACAAATTTAAAAGAAATGTATAATTTGAACAGGAAAAGGTAAATAAATAAATAAAAATAAACACATAACCTGCAGTTTATTTATTTATTATTATTATTACTTTTTTTTTTTTTTTAATTTATTCAAGTCAATTCAATAATAATAAAACTTTAAATAGTTCAATATTTTTATCCAACTCTGAATCTATACTAATTTGAAGCACTTCCGTATATAACATAAGAATAAAAAAAAAAAAAAAAAAAAAAAAAAAAATGACTGAAATCTACATGTCAACAAATTATTTTTTAAGCTAACAAAGTCACACTCTCAATTTAAGCAATATCTTATCGCGTTTCCCAATCGCGACAAACGTATCTTTGTCTATCAAAAAAGTAAGTAAAAAAAGTTTGGTTTAACACTCCAAGCCGTGAAGAAAAAAAAAAAAAAAATGTTTTAGCCACATCGGTGCGGCAGTTCTATCAGCTTCTCAAATCAGAGAGTGGACAAAACAAAATAAACGCTCTGAAACACTTTCAGCCGTCTTGGCTAATCTATCAAAAGTCAGCTTATCCGATTTCTCCGCCAGAGGTCAGCACCACACTCTGCTCCGAGCTGTTGCCAGATTCGGAAGCTGAGATACAAGAACTCCAATTAGCGCCAGCTACGACGGCTCATTATCAAAGTAGAATGAAGCTTTGCTACGGATAAAGCAGAAAAAAAAAGTGGCTAATGTAAATAAAAATAATAAATACGAAAAGGGTAAAGAGAAGGGAAGCTTCTACACTCTTAAACGATCTTTTTAGCCTGTCAGATGACTGTCAGTCTTGGAAACATGTCGTTTGCTGTCTAGCGTTGTTAAGATTATTATTACTGCAGGTATACGATGCAGTTTTTTCGCACGTTTAATATTAAAAGAATCTTGGCCTTAACTTTTCACACTTACTCGAGTTTTTAATCAGCAGCGAAAAGAACAGCACATCTAGAATGTCTTTGTTTTTCAGAAGTTGCGAAAGAAAAAAAAAAAAGGGGGAGACAGATAAAATTGGAATGCATCAAGCAAAAGATGATTTTTTTGATGGGGTGGCATGATGTTCTTTTTCTTTTTTCGTGCCGTTTTAATAAAATTTCATCACTTTTTTTTTTTTTTTTTTTTTTTTTTTTTTTTAAAGAATCTCTCACTTGTGCGGTTTTTGTAACGATCATTGGGTGAAATATGTTGTGACATGTTGCTTTAGAAAAAAGAAGTGTTAAAATTTGTAACTTTGTTTTGTGTTATGTCTTAAGTAGAAAAATGAAAGAAATAAAAAAGAAGCATGAAGTTTCATCGTTGATATGTCATGAATTTTTAGGGAGGCGTTTTAAAATAAAAGGAAATTGTTGAAAAAAACACATAAACAACAAAAATTATTATTATTATTATTTATTATTATTATTATTATTATTAACAATGCTATTTAAATTTCTGTTGCATTTCTTTGAAATTTGCACAATGCATTAATGATTCTTCTTTTCTTTAAATTTAAATGAAAGAAGTGAAGAACCAGCTTTTCCGATCTTGAATTTAATTATTTTTTATATAAAATCTGTAAGTTGGAAGAATGCAGAAGAGCAGAGGAATGCAGAGTCACTAATTATAAAATGTGAACACATTGTTGGCCTTAAATTTAATTAAATATTTGTCTTCTATACAATCTCAATTTTGAAACGAATTTCCATTTATAGACTTTTAGGCTGTGTATTTATCAGCATTTTAAAAATAATAGTAATGCTATAATCACATATAATGACAATGTTATCTACATAATGACATATAATGACATAATTAAAGTTTATAGTCTTGTTCTTGTCAAATTAATTAAAAAAAAAAACCCTGCATATTCCAATCTAAAAATTCGCGTTTCTGTCTAACATGAGATGGAAATTTTAAGATTGATAGCTTGCAAATTTTACAAAGACTTATTACATTTTTAAAATCACATTCCAATTACATATATATCAAACAGACTTACATCTAACACAACTAAAAACCATCTTGAATGAATGAGCGTTCTACTACTACTAATAATAATAATAAAACTTCATTGAGATCGGCTAATTCGTTTAGGAGATGCAGTGCCACACACAGACACATGCATACATTACATGCATTACATTGTACATGCTTTACATTATACATCTGGACAATGGCTTCAAACTTATAACACATTTCTTTTTTGGTCGAGGGTTAAAAAGAATAAATCTAACACGTTGTATAATGAACGTATTGTTTGTTTGGGATTTCGATGGCCGTTTGTCTATCGAAATCCCAAACAAACAATATGTCTACCATAGAAACTACGGCTGGAATAAATATCCTCCATGGCGCCTTTTTAAGCATCTTAGCTCGTAATCGCAGGGGTTTCGGAGAAAACTATGAAAAACACCCAACGGCTATCTGACAAGTGCAATCTATTTCTCTCTCTCTCTCTCTCTCTCTTTTTTTTTGTAGTGCCAAGGGTAATATTGCCCTCATTTTAGAAACTTAATACATATCACGCAGATCATGTCATAAAATGTCTGTCTTTTTCTTTTCTTTTTTTTTAAAGATATAGTATTTTTATTTCTATAGACGAAAAGTCTTCTGTTTCAGTTAATAAACCGAATTTTCTAAAACAGGAATGAAATTACCCGGCTTTTACAAAAATAAAATAAAATAAAAAAAGGGAAAACTTCTAGAATTAAGGAATTATTCAGTAAGTTACACAAGAAGTACAATAATAATAGAAAAAATTAACTTAAATTTGTCTTCTTTAAAACTAGTTACTTGGCGAAGTTTTGGCGAAAATATCTTGCCAAACAAGCTTACCATAACGATCAACAAATGACATGCGTCCATCACGAAATGCTATGGGTCAAAGAACTGCTACGTTGTAACCGTCAACTCCAGGGAAAAAAATACCTCACTTTGTAGTAAATCTCTCACCGTAAAAAGTTTACATCACTTTTTCTCTTTTATTTTTGCTACTTTATTTCTTTTCTTGTCGCAGTGTCCCTCTTTTCATTCGTTCTTCCATTGCTTTAGCACGCCAGAAACATGCTATGGCGATTTATGTGTTTTGGTGAAGGTGAAGAAGTGAATTATTACGTTTTCAAGAAAAGTCGAGAAAGACTGAGGGGTGTAGAGGAAACACATAGGGCAATGACACATTCCTCTTACCAGTGGGGAATTCTAATAGTAAGTCAGTAGAATAAAATAATAGTAATGAGAATAAAAATTTGAGAGACAGGAAGAGCCATTTTACTACGAAGTTCAATATAAGACCAAGGAAATGATAAAAAGGATTGATACAATTTATTAATCATATTTCTTTAAAAAAAAGGAAGAAGATGAAGTTGTTTTAAAGAATATGTTTATTTAAACATATGATACATTATTCATATAAATAAAAACATAAAGAATAAAACCCTTTAAATAATTAAATGCATTTTAAGATTATATATATATATATATATATATATATATATATATATATAAAGTTTATAGATAGGTTGGGTCCAATTGGCGACGGTCTGGGACTCACCCCTTAGGATGATCCGGAGAAATTCCATCATAATTTTGATCCTCCACGGAAGGTTTTTTTTTTCTTTTCTTTTTTTGTCTTTTAGGAGTTATTGAAATATATAAAAAGTGCATAAATACATTTTTATATATTTATAAAACTAATAATATAATATTACTTAATATTATGAAACTAATTATACAGAATTTTTCTTCCATATTCTTCCAAAACATATTCTTCCCGTGAGTTTAAAATTAAATCTGTTTAAATTTCTCTAAGTAGTATAAAAAATCTGAATTCGTCAAATATGTCCTTCAAATAGTACCGTGCTCCCCAGTAGGTAGGTAGAGTGTGATATTTGCATGGAGACGAACATTTTGACACCTATCATGTGTGTGTATGTAGGTGGAGGAGGGGTTTTAAATATAGCATTATCTGTTAATTTTTTTTTGTATGTATGTGTGTGTGTATATGTGTAATTCCCCCCCCCCCCCCAAAAAAAAAAAAAAAAAAAAAAAATCATAAAGTTCTTTTTGCTATTTAAAACAAAGTACTATATAGTGGAAATTCACAATTTTTCGTTAAAATAAATCGATATTCAATTAACTAATGTGTTTTTATAGTACTAAGTACTGACTTATTATGAACTGGTATCACCAGTAGAAGACGTAAAAATATTTGAGAAGGGATTCGTCCTGTCGTTTCATCCAACGACATCATTTTGAAAAGCTCATGTAATGAATTTTTCTTTTCTATAAAATTATGTTTTTAATTTATGTTTATTATTATTATTATTATTATTATTATTTTCAAATCACAATTTTTCAATTAAATTAATGCTACACAGTACACAGTATCCAAATGAGTATCTAGCCTGAAATTTATGCAGATTAGCGCAAAGCTTCTATAGAATGTGCGTATTGCATTCAATATTAAATACGTTTAAGATTATCATTTTTACAAATTAAGTAATTGTAAAATTGTAAAATTACTTTTGACACCAGAATTTTTTGCAAATTTTCAAACATATTAATTTTTTTCAATATTGAGCAGCTGAGAAAACTTTTAAAAAATTCCTGTGTTAAAATTATTGTGCGTAAAATCGTTATTACAGTATGATGCTGTATTCAAAGACACCATGTGGGGTAAAAAAGTTCTCATTTTGATGATATCTAACAGTATTCGTTCAAAATTCACGATGCGAACTCAATGGGACAAAATGTATTTGAACTTGTAAAACTCTAAAATTCCCTAGGAATTATATCTTAATTATTATTAAACTTCTCTACAAACACATTTATCCAGAGTTCATCCTAAAGATATCTATTTCAACCTCAAGAAGTCCTATAAACTGGAAAGAAGTCCTGGAAAGAAGATGTGTTTGTAGGGAGTAACATTTAATGAAAATGTCCTTCCCGAAACATGTTCTTTCCACACTGACAAAAAATTCTGTAACTGACATCTAGAATCTAAATTGTGACTCTAGAAAAAATAGTTCCATGTCATTCTTATAAATTCTAATCCCCTTTAAAAGCGAGTTCTAGAAACCCCTATTAGAATTCCAGAGCGTTTGCCTATATTCTCGAGGGCAAAGTTATTTAAAAATCTCTGCAAATAAATGCGAATACAAGAGGTGGGCTTCAGCAACTATAATCTTGGTTTATTACCCAATTCTAGAAAATCAAGAGAGAGTTTCTCGCAATACAAAAGATTCAGAATATTGTTTCACCATCTAGAAATGTGTATAGAAATTCTCGATCATTTCGTCTATTCAGTTTATTGGCGTGCTTTATGCGCATAGCTCGGAAATCTATATTTTTAGTTAAGGGATTTAGAAAATGACCATTTATTCATTCTAGATGAAGGCGGTATATATATATTTTTTCTCAGTGCAGCGAGTTTAAACATTTATCTCTTAAAGTAAGAAAAAAAAAATCTTAATTCCATGAAATGTATTCTTGGAAACAAACACACGCGTAAAATAGCGGAATTCAACATGAAATATTTCTTAATTTTTATAAATTAATCATTAAAACACATTCAAATGAGCTTAAAAATTTCTCACAATAGAATGAAAAAACTGAATTCATCAAATGTTTTCTTGAAAAGATATTTAGACACGTAAAATCCCATAATTCACCAAGAAATATTTCTTAATTTTTCTTGAATTAATCACTAAAACATATTCTTGTAAGATTAAATTTCTTTTAGAATAGAGCTTAAAAAAAAAATAATAAATAATAATAATAATAATAATTCATCAAACGCGGTCTTGGAATGATATTTACACTCGTAAAACTCCAGAGTTCACTACGAAATGTTTCTTAATTTTTATTGAATTAATTACTAAAATACGCTTTTGTGAGTTAGAAATTATCTCACAATGGAACGAAAAATTTGAGTTCCTTTAAATGTATTCTTCGAATGATATTTACAATCGCAAAACTCCAGAGTTGACTGAGAAATATTCCTTAATTATTGTTGAAGTAATTACTAAAACATGTCATTGTGAATTTAAAAATTTCTCTCAGTACAACGAAAAACCTGAATCCATCAGATGTGTTCTTGGAATGATATTTATACTTGTAAAACTTCAGAGTTCACTACGAAATATTTCTTAAGTTTTATTGAATTAATTAATAAAACATGTTATTGTGAGTTTAAAAATTTCTCTCACAAGAGCAAAAAATCTGAATTCATCAAATGTGTTCTTGAAATGACATTTACAATCGTAAAATTCCAGAGTTCACTACGAAATATTTCTTAATTTTTATTGAAGTAATTAATAAAACATGTTAATTGTGACTATAAAAATTTCTCTCAGTAGTGGCGAAAAATATGAATTCGTCAAATTTATATTTGGAATCATATTTACTCTTGTAAAACTCCAGAGTTTACTACGAAGTCTTAATGTTTTATTGAATTAATTAATAAACATATTCTTATAAGTTTAAATATTTCTCTTAACAGACAGAAATATCTGAATTCATGAAATGCATTCTTGGAAAAATATTTATACTCGTAAAACTCCAGAGTTAACTATGAAATATTTAATAACTTTTATTAATTACTAAAATATATTCTTGTGAGTTTAAAAATTTCTCTCGATTAGAGAAAATCTGAATTCATCAAATGTCTGTTTAGAATGATATTTACATTTTTAAAACTTCAGTGTTTGCAACGATGCGTATTGCAAGGTTGCCCTAAAGTTTTAAATCCCTAGTTCAATTTTTGAAAAGCGTTAAAATGAATAAAAGTAAATATTTTTTCACTCACTGTAAATTGTACGCAAGCAGCATTTTTTCTCTTCCGCGTATTTTAACGTGATCACCTGAAAGATTGCTTGTTAATTTTATGCAGAATTTGTTACGATATTCCAACTGCCATTTATCCTGATTGACATCTGTTAGATGTAATTGCATGAAATTTAATATATAAGATGCATATCATGTAAAAGTGTACTATTTTTCCTTGGCACATATTACTCGAGAGGTGACGCTACTATCACCCCTTTTCTGGGAATTTCTAGATGACTGTATCTTAGAACCTATTGATTCAAATTACACCAAACTTGTGTGAGGAGAAGAAGTAAAAAATAAATCTTCGTGCATGTTAATCAGTAGGTGATGCGGACATGCATCCTTTTAAGGATTTACTTTATTTCTACACTGTCAAAAAAAAAAGTCCTGTTTGCTGCCAGCAATTTTCTGTAATTCAGAAAAATACGTTCTTTCAACGGAAAAATTACGTTGATAGAACGTATTTTTCTGAATTACAGAAAATTTCCGGCAGCAAACAGGACTTTTTTTTGACAGTGTATATATGAGTATGAAACACAAGAAAATATAAGATGACAAGATAATCATTTCATATTAAATACTTATTTTTTTGCAATCATTTAAATGAAAATGACAATCTAAAAAAAATATTTTTATGTATGCTTTTAGATTTTATTTATTCTTTTGTACTTTCCTTTAAATTATTCTTCGATTTTTTTTTCCCCTAATAATTTCTATATGTCTCTGATGGTTGTTTTCTGCTTTTGACAAATATTCACTAACTCTATTACTTACAAATTATCTACACCTGTAATAAGTAGAACTGAAATATATTAACTTCAATCATACCTTCAAATGTATCATATCTGTAATCCATAACAATTTTTACAAAACATAATAACAGATACAAATTTTAGATAAGTTTGGAAAATAAAATACGGATATTGGGAAATACAAGATGATAAAATCCGAATGTCATATTAAAATGTAATTTTCTGTATTTATAATAATTAAATTTAAAATGCATGATTTGCAACAATGACGTTAAATAACCTGTATCTCTAAAAATACAGCAGTTATGATTATGCATTTCAGAAAAGTTTAATATTATTTTTTGTTTTTTCATTTCTGAAAGACATAATAAAAGTTTAAAGGTGTCAGATTGCAAAATTACAGTTTTAAACGGTTATGCCCAATACAATTTAAATTTCCCTTTTACATTTTTATTAATATATTTTATTCCACAGAAATAAGGCAAAGAATTTGTGTTGAGTTATGAATAAATTTAAGCGAATTAGTTTAAAAAAATATATATTGTTAATTTTTTTTTCATAATTTTTCTTCTACGAATTATTATTATTATTATTATTATTATTATTATTTTTTTTTTTTTTTTAATCTAAGAATTTTTTTTTTTCGGAAACCTGATTGAATTGTGACTGTACTACGTTTATTGTTTTTATTTCAAAACCATTACAAAAAATCTTAGTGGTATTTAAAGATTTTCTATTAAGATTAAAAGCTGAACTTATTACATAATTGAAAATTTATATATGTTTGAAAAATAAAACATTTTAACTAATTAAAAATATGTCAGCTAAAAGAATTTATGTCAGTAAGAATTAAGAGAAAAAGATTTAAACATGTGTGCGAGAAAACGGATTAAATGATGCATTTTTTTGCTTTAAATGGCTGAAAAAGGAATATTTCCAGGACGACCGTAAAAGCTGTTTTTACGATTAATAAACGCAAAAAGCTAAGCAAAACTTTTTTTTTTTTTTTTTCGTCCATTTTTTTTTTTTTTTTTTTTTTTTTTTTTTTAAATGGTAAATGGAATAATTATTTATTATAAAATTATTGGTCTGTAATTAAATATATTAAAAAAAAAAAAAAAAAAAAAAAAAAAACAGTTCTAGTAATATTTTATTCGCATGTTTTTACAAAAAAAAATTTGATAAATGCAATAAATAGGCTGTTTATTGAAAAATTTAAATAACTATTAGTAATAGTAAATTTCAAAATATTGCATCATATAGACGAGAATATTTTTACTCTTGAAACGATACTGCGCAGCATTTTGTATTTCCAAAGTATATATTGTAGAAATCAAACATTTATAAATAAGATAAAAATGTTCGTTTTTTTTTCATGGATAAATAAAGTAATTATTTATTATAAATATTGATCTGTAATTAAATTGATTTAAAAAAAAAAAAAAAAAAAAAAAAAAGAAAGAAAGAAAAGAAAATCAGTTTTAGTAATATTTCATTGCTATGTTTTAAAACAGAACTTGATAAATGCAGTAAATATCCTGTTTATAGAAAATTTTAAATAAATATTAGTAATATTTAATTTTTAAATGTTGTATTATATGGACAAGAATATTTTTACTTTTGGAAAAATATCGCGCAGCATTTTGTACTTTAGAAGTATATAGGACACTGCAGCAATCAATCGTTTATAAACAAGATGAAAATATTCGTAAATTTTAGTAATTTTAAAATTTTACATAAATACTGATAAGTAATTACTATTTATTATTATTATTATTATTATTATTAAATCAGGAGTATTACCCTCAATTTAACATTAACATTGTATATGCGTTAATGTTATTCATTTACTATAACTATAGTTTCGTAGTAAATGAATAATTTCTGAACAACAGAATATTGAGCGATTTTACTTTTTCTTCTTTTTTGTACCAGACATTTACATATGTAATTTTATTTTATTATTTATAATTGTTATACATAATACTTATACACTTAAATATTGCAAAATATATTAAATATTGCAAGCTTAAGTATAATACTTCTACACTTAAACTTAAAATACTGCGGTTTAAAATATTTTTAGAGTGACCCTTAAGAAAAGAAAAAGAAAGAAAGAAAGAAAAGAAAAAGAAAGATTAAAGAAAAAAGCCTTATAAATAAGATTAGATATAAAATTGGGCAAAAATTATAACAAAAAATAAAGTTAAAGAAATATGCCAGAAAAAAGACCGATAATAAATTAAATGCTATTAAACTGAGAACAAAAACAATAGACGAAAAGTTTTCAATCAGAATTTCACACTAATAATAATAATTAAAAAAGATATTTTAAGAACGCAAACAAAGTTAACTAATGTACAATGACAAAAAAGGTATAACATACTTTTTTTTCTTTTTTATTAAGAATATTTTCAAAAATATTATAAGAAAAGAAAAAAAAAAAAAAAAAAAAAAGCTTTTAATGTTATGCAAAGATGGAGAAATATACAAAGATGGAGTACCTTTTTCATCTATAGTACATATAATTTGTATGTAATATATATACATGTACTTTGCTCTCTCAATTGCAAAAATTTAAATATCTTTGAAAATTGTAGATACGCAGGGTTTGCATTATTCAAAACTTATTATGTCTTTAAAGATTTGAAACGAAAAATACCCATATAAAAGTGAGAGTGTAGTTACATAAATACTATTGCCTAGACTGAACCTTCTGTAATAGATAGTATAATATGTATATTTCTTTACTGAATGAGTCTAATAGAACATCAAAATTAAATCGCGTGAAATGTGCGCAGTGGAATACTTTTCCATCAATGTTTATTCCCTGCATGAGTACCATTGAGTACCGTTAAAAACAGAAAAAAATAAACGCGTAAAAAGAGCAGCTGGAATATTTTCCTGTTAATGTTTCTTCCCTGCATGAGTACTATTAGAATAGGAAAAACGCGCTAAATGCGCAGAGTCGTATACTTTTCTGTCAGTGTTTCTTTCCTGCGTAATTACTATTAGAAAAGGAAAGCGATGTGCGGAGTGAAATACTTGCCTGTCAATGTTTCTTCCCTGCATGAGTACTATCAGAACAGGAAAAATGCGTAAAACGCGCGGAGTCGCATACTTTCCTGTCAATGTTTCTTTCCTGCATGAATATTATTAGAAAAGGAAAGCTTAAATTGACTAAAATACGCGGAGTGAAAGCATGTTTTATCTTATTATTTATTATAAGGCATAGATTTTTTTATTGTATTTATTGTTTATTTTTTATTAATAAGATTCTATTTATCCACTTGTGAATTTAACTTTTTATACATGTGTTAATAACGAAATGAAATTTAAAATTTAATCTTGACACTGTATGGTTCAAAGTTTATTAATTATAATAAACTGATTTTTTTTTCTATCTCTCGCTTTCCACTTTCCTTCTCTGAAAAAAAGATTCATATAAATTATCCATTTTATTATCATCGAATAAATAAATACTTTGCCAGTAGTATTTGATTCAATATCATTTTTAAATTTTTTGAAAAAATATGTATTTTAAAAAATCTATAAAAATGAGATTAAATTATTCGGTATTAAAAAATTTAAAATAATACAAAATATAATAACATGTTTCGAGCATACCTATTTTTATGTAAAGGGAACTATGATAATTTAAAAAGTCTCTCTATATATAATCTAATAGTGTAAGTAAATGTGCCACATATACCGCCAAAGTAACATACATATTAATTAACTACAGTTTTTAAAAATACTAATTTTTAAAGTAAGAAAGATAATAGCAAATAATAATTTTTACAAGATTAGAAAAATAAAATGAAAATGAAATAAAATAAAAAATCTTAGAAATTAATAAAGGAAGAAGAAATTTGATTTATTTTTAATCACCTATTAAGTTATTTTTTCGTAATTAATAAAAACAAGAATGAAATTTCTTGAAAAAGTATTATTTCCTATTTGTAAAAAGTGATCATTTTCATATATATTCTATTAAAATATTTATTTTTATTTATCTATCCATTTATTTATTTATTTATTTAAGTACAGAAATGAACGAAATTAAGAGCAAGTTGTGATACAAACAAAATTTGTAGACAAATTGGAAGTAACGAACACATGTTCAAATATCCAACGTATAGCAATGTAAATATAGATAGAATATTGAAGGCGAGGCTCGAACACGAAACATAAAGCCTGCATTGTAACAAATATTTGAGTGATATTAATTACGACTATTAAAAAATCAGTTATCTATAGGCGAATAAAGAAAAGATTTCATCTGCAGGCAGCGCCTGATTAAAAAAATTCTCGATTATAGCCACATTTAGGATAATAGGACCCCCTTAATAATGGGGCTGTTAATTTTGTGTTTTGACTTATCCCGCTGAGTGATGCAGATTGCAGATATATAAGTTTGCCAGATTACAATTTTGAAACTGTATTAGAATGTTTAAATAGAAATAAAGAAAAAAAAAATGCTGATAAAGAGTAGCATTTTAAGCAAAATTTTAAATTGAAATAATAATATTAATAAATATCTTTCAGAATAAAAATTTTAGGGGGTCCTTGACCCCGTGGAAAATGATTGCCTAATAGAAAATCAGGGCTTGTCTGCAGGCATTAAATAAAATGATTACTTCAGTGTAAACAGTCTATTAATTAGAACAGCTTAAAGTAAACAAAATAAAAAAAGTAGTAAAATTTAATATTTCTGTTTAATTTTTTGTCGTCGCCTTCAATAAATTGCACAACTCAAACTGAAAATAGTTAAGTGTTATTTAATTAAGTAAAATAAAGCATTATGATAACGGATTGGGATCCCACATATTCATTTTCTGCTTATTCCCATTTCATTTTAAAATATAACAATGTCGCAAAAAATTTCGTGAGGCAAAAATAAATTTTCCTAATAAATCACAATGTTTAAATATGCTACAAGTTATTTCAGGCACATGTAAAAATTGCATGGAATACGTTTCTGTGATAATTTATTTCAATTATTATTTTCAGAGTTTTTTTAACATGATTTATTTATAACTTTTAATATGTCTTATTATAACCTTATTTATAACTGACATTAGTAAACTAGCAATAAAAATTACTGTAAATTCAGTATTATTTCACAGTCATAAACAACACATATTCTTATTTGTCCACATTATAGAAACATTTCATTATTAATGAGCAATTTAATTCGAAATGAGCATATAATATATTAATATCGTACTTGAATTGAAAAATACAAAGAATTAATTAATTAACTGATTTATATACTTTTCATATGCCACTGTATTCGGCAATAACAGGATTTTATGACACATCCAGATATTTAAAATTTCATTAAACTAATGTCTCAACACATTTCATTTCCAATAAATTAAATATTTCATCGAAAGTTGATTTCAAATAAACCAAATATATTAAATAAAAGCCTTCTTATTAAATTACCGTAGCTTGCTTGTAAACTTTAAACGTAATCTACCTGGAAAAGATGAACAATACTTCAAACCAGGTACTTCTTTTCTTATTTATTAAGAGACTGCGATCTAATATCATCTCGCGACATTCTTCTGAAGCGATATTTAATTACTATAATATCCGTCTACGCCAAAATATTCATTAAAACATAATGAATCCGAAACGAGAACAATTCGATGAAAGCCCCAAACCTTTCACTGACTCGGGTATCTTCATTAAAATTCACAAACAACCCCACACAGAGCGATCACATATCTTGGGCAGCAAACGCTTCTTAAAAGTTGCGAGAGGCAAAGCTCGGGTTTAAAAGATAACTTCACGACAAGGCTTACACTACGATTGTAACGGAAGGTTAAACGCGGCGGAACACACACACACACACAGGCGGCGTTATTTTTCGACGCACCCTCGATTGCAAGTCGGTTGGTTTACTCACGACAAGTGAGTGCTAAGTCCCGGCGTATTAAACAAGCAAAGAGAAACAGCTGGGGTACAAGTGATGCCAATCACTGCCTATGCTGACAGAGCCGAGAAAGAGAGAGAGAGATAGAGGGGGGCCCGTGTTCACTTCTTCTCTCCCCTCCAAAAGGTCTGTCCTTTCGTCTCCTCCCTTATTCCACACCACCCACTTATCCGTAATCTAGTCTCCGCTCCTTTGATCCAGAAGCTCCCGGAAACTCAAGAGCCAAACCGTCGTTGTGTCATTTTGAGAGGGGGGGGGGATAAGAGAAAATTTGTGGGACTATACACAAAATTCAACACTATTTCGTTCATAAAATAAAATAGGCGCGAAAAATAAAGTTTGAGCGGGAAGAGAAGTGATGATATCGCTGGGAACAACCTGTTAATGTGTAAAATCACATAGGTTTCGATATAAGATTACTTAGAATTTCTTTTCTTTTCTTTCTTTTTTTTTTTTTTTCTTTGACAGGGAGAAAGTCTTACAGATTAGTTCCGAAAATAGATTAAGCACTGAACTTTAGGAAAACTCTCTTTTAACTATTTACGTATACAGCACGCATAGCTGAATGTTTAAGGAATAATGGAAAATTTATGTTAGCCGTAGTAACAACCATTTTATAATTTAAAAGTAAATATTATTAAATACTATCATTTCCTTTGCGCTCTTCTGCATCACTAAATCATAAATGTGATTTATATAAAGTTAATTATTTGGATATGAATTTGAAATTCTTTAATAAAATGCAAAATGGATAAAGAAACAATATCACTGAAAAGGCAATACTGTTTGAAATCTTGTTCATATTTTTAGATATTTCTTTAGTAAAAAAATAAATCATAATTCTTAAATTTAAAAGTATTTCCGAACCTCAGATACAGCAGACAATCAAAGGCCTTGTCATTTATTCTATGGAAAAATTTGTTTCCATAATCACTCATTACCTAATATGTTTCTTTTAAATTCCATTTACACATTCAGAGAATTCACAACCGTTAAAAAGTACTTAAAAAAATAAAAAATAAATAAGCACTTAGTTAATTATTAGCCTTTTTTTACACTCAAAAATAAAATGTTAAAAATTAAATAAATATTAAAAAAAAAAAAAAAAAAAAAAAAATACTAATTTAACAGTTGCGAACTTTTCTGAATGTGAAAACAGAATAAAAAAAAAAAAAAAAAAAGGTAAAGGGTAATTATAGGAATAAATTTTCTCATAGAATAACATGAGCTTTTGTTGTGGGTGAGATTAGGTATTATCAGCTTTTAATTAATATTTTTTAGGAAAAGAATTTTTCTGTCCATTCTTCTTTTCTTTTGTTATAGTTCAAATAGTAAAGATTTTGAAGTAAGAATCGACAGTCAAAAAATTTCCTCTCCGCGTAGCAAAGAAAACAATAATTTTGTCCTTTTACAATATACTTAATTATAATTCAGTTTCTTCCGGGAACTGTAATCAGAATTTTTTAAAGCAATTTTCAAGCTGGAATTAAAAAAATAAAGAAAAAATTCATGCAAAAGATTGAATTTTAAACTAGAAACAAAGTTAACTAATGATGTAATAAAATCCTATTTTAATAGATAATACGAAAGTTTTTCTCTCCCTAAAATGAAAAATATTTTAAAACTAGTCCTCCAAAGTTACTCAAATACTACTTGAGTAATCCAATACACAAATTATCTAAAGCACCTGCTTTCATTTCTGTTAATGTTTCTTCCCTGCACAAGTACTATCAGAACTGGAAAAATCAAATCGCGTAAAATGTGCGGGATGGAATACTTTTCTGTCAATGTTTCTTCCCTGCACAAGTACTATTAGAACAGGAAAAATCAAATCGCGTAAAATGTGCGGAATGGAATACTTTCCTGTCAATGTTTCTTCCCTGCATAAGCACTATTAGAACAGGAAAAATCAAATCGCGTAAAATGTGCGGAATGGAATAGTTTCCTGTCAATGTTTCTTCCCTGCATAAGTACTATTAGAACAGGAAAAATCAAATCGCGTAAAATGTGCGGAATGGAATACTTTCCTGCCAATGTTTCTTCCCTGCATAAGTACTATTAGAACGGGAAAAATTAAGTCGCGTAAAATGTGCGGAATGGAATACTTTCCTGCCAATGTTTCTTCCCTGCATAAGTACTATTAGAACGGGAAAAATTAAGTCGCGTGAGATGTGCGGAGTGGGACACTTTCCTATCAACGTTTCTTCCGTGCATAAATACTATTAGAACAAAAAAAAAAAAAAAAAAAAAAAGAAAGAAAGAAAGAAATCGCGTAAAACATGCGGAGTCGAATACTCTCCTGTCAAGGTTTCTTTTTTGCATGAGTACTACTGGAACAGGAAGCATGGAAGTGGAAGCATGTTTTATCTCATTTATTGTATGCTTAGTTTTTTATCGTATTTATTTATTGTATTTATTTAATTTATAATTAGATTCTATTTAACTAACTGTGAACTTATTTTTTACATATGTTAATAACAAAAGGAAATTTCAAATTTAATCTTGACAGTATGTGGTTCAACGGTTATTAATTATAACATACTGATTTTTCATTTTCCCCCCTCTCCAATATATATATATATATATATATATATATAAAGAGAGAGAGAGATCGCTCTCATTCCAAAATTTATCGTTCATTTGAATCCAACGGGAAAACCCCCATATTTGCATGTTACATGAATTGCGAATTTACGTATCTCCTATTTTTGTTTGTTTTAAATTAAAATTTAATCAAATATAATTCTAATTTTTAAGGTTTAGTAGTTAATATATTAGCAGTTACATCAGAATCTAAATTTTAATTTTACTTAATAGTATAGTAGATAACTACAATTTATCTAACTGTGAATTTAACTATATTCAGCCTCGTGGCTATTATGGCATGTTTGAGTCGTTCTCGATGATTTTTACAATTGTAAAGTAAGTAATAATTTTTGTTTTATTATTTATTTTTAGGATTATTTTTATTTTTAGGTAATGTTGGTGATTGTAGAACTTAAAAGTATGTTTTTTTATTGCTTTGTATTGGTTTTTCTTCTTTCTTGTTGAGTTTGACATTAATTACACGTCCTTTGGGTGATATAGGGCACAGGTTACTGTAAATTTTTAGCAAATTGCATACAGTAAGACAGAAATATGACGTGATTTCTACGCAACAATCAGTTTGTGCCCTTGAAAAAGTATTGATGTTGTGTGTTTTAAATAAACGATGCTTAATTTTTTCCAGAAATCTTTATTCATGTTTTATCTAGTTCTACATGTGATACTTGGTTTCATCTACTGAAATACTTGAAAAGGTTTTCATTGTGTGTATATATACAAATTATCCTTTTCCTTATTACATTTACATGAAAATAAATGTAACATTACTGAATTTAACATAAATAAAGATAATTACAGTTTTTGATAAATGTATATTTTTAAAACAACAGCGTTCTGCGGTACTAGCCGCATACATATGTAGTACTCTTTATACTTTCAGTATGCTTGAAATGGTCTTAAAAAAAAATCCTTATATTACACATATATAAACTTAACCAAAAATGTGGTCGGAAATTATAACTGAAAAGTTAAAATATAATAAAAAGTTAGAAAAGAGATCAAGAATGATCTAACTGTCTTTAAATAGAGAAAAGAACAATGGACGAAATCTTTTCAAGCATAATTTCACGCTACCGTAAACAATAATAATAATAAAAAATTAATTAAAAAATTAATTTTTATAACCCGAGGCAAAGTTAACTAATGTTGTAATGAAATGCAAGACTTATTGAGAAACTAATTTTATTATGGATAGTTATAATTTAAAAAATATTACAAGATCAAAATAAATAAATGAAAGGTTTTAAAAAATATACAAATGCAGAGAAAATATTTATATCGCTATCAAATTTAATTCAATGCAAATAATGGCTAGTCTCTAAATGCTTCTCAAAAATAAACGCACTGGCTAGAAAATGACATATAGGTCTCGCAAACCAGAATAGGAAAACCCTCTTTTGATATATTATGGTACACAAATAATTCCGGAAATTACGCCAGATTTTTAATTAGTTTTAGATAAGATTTTATGAATATATCAATCATACATGACTACTATCTAAAATAATTCATAAAACCTTCAGCAAACCTTGAGATTTTTATCATGAAGATACCCAGCTTTCAACACGAGCGTAAATAAAAACAGAACATTTTGTACATCGCAGGCGATAAAACGTCATTACTAGTTACGACCCTCATTAAAAACCCTCAATTATTCTAAACAAGAACAACAACACAGAAACATAACAGTTATATTCAGTATTTTTAATTGTTTTCGATTTCGCCGTGGTTCGCCTTCATTGTGTTTCCAAATGAAACATTGCTACTGTCACCATTGGCATCTGCTAGTCTTCCAAAAGATCGACCCTATCTGTCATATTCCACACCAGAAAAAGTATTAAAAAAGTAAAGCCGAAATTTTTATTTTCCCTATTGTGTTTGTGGAAGATTTTTTTTTTCCCTCCCTCCAACCTCGCATCACAGTATCAGAAATGACATTTCATCGCCAAATCAACAAAGCATTACGAATAGAGGCGAGAAAATAAACAAACAAGGGCTAAACAAATAAACAAAGAGAGCTGGAAGCTCAATTTTTGGTCGGTTAATTTCGCGCTAAAGGGGTGGTGGTCTGGAGTGTGTCAACGAGAAAGCAAGAGAGAAAGGGAAAGAGAAACAAAAATCAGCAGATAAGTGTTTTGTTTGATTAATAGGGAGTGTTGGCTAATTGCCAATTACATGCGAGAAACTTGCAGCTCAAATGCTTCTTTACACTTGCACATCAAAACGTGGGAAACTGTGGGGAGACTTTTACAACAGACTGAGATTTTAAAGGTAGTTTAAAAAGTGCTATTTGTCGAGGAAATAATTTTTATAAACATTAAAAATAACTTTTATAAACATTATTAAAGAAATAAACAACTGTTTATCTAAAATTATAATAAAAAATGCACACAGTGTGTTCTAAAAATACTGACCTCGTATTTTATTTCTTAAACACTGATCTTTAAAAAGTTCTCTCTCTCATTCTTTCTATTATTTTTTCTTTTTTGCTAAGGAGTTAAATGTACTCCATACGCTAATAAAGATATCTACAAAATTTCAGCCATGTATCGTAAAAAGTATTCAAGGTATGACAAAACAAAAATGCTGAATTAAGCTACTTTTCAATGTCACAACATAAGTTCACAAAATAAAGGAAAGAAAGCCTCTAGATAGTGTTTGCGAGGGGAGCGGGTTTTGCACAAATTAAAAACGAAAATCTTGATAACATAAATAGAAAAATGAATTTATATTATAATTTACGATTTATCCGTCAATAACTTTTTTTACACATATCTTAAGGATTTTTTTTTTTTTTTTTAATGATACAATGCTGAAATTTTGTACATGACCTCATTAGGGAATAAGGCACTTTTACTGTTTTAGGCATATTCATAATTTGTTGTCAAGTTTTTGGCCAAGACTTAGGGAATTAGCGCTGAAGTTAAAGGTTTTCTAAAATTCTATATAGGGTAAGTGAACCAGTGATTGACACTTTTAGAGCAATCTCTGACGTTTTTAATGTTCTAGTCATCAGAAAATATTTGTAGAAATCTTAAGTTATGTACATATGGGATGAAAAACATTCAGAATCACATATATGTTAAAATATATCCATTTAATAACAATTACTTTTTTTAATGAATTTTTATTTGACACCCACTCAATGTTCCAGCAATTGGCACTGCCAGTTTTTCATTTTATCCGTAATTGGCCCCCTATGTTACAGTGTTTGACACAACTAGTTATTCATTTTACCAGTTAATAGCATCTTACGCTTCAGTGTTTGACATAAAATGTTAAAATTCTTATATGTAAAATATATGATTTTATTATTATTTTAATTTATTAATTATTTCTGGAAAGATGTCAATTACTGGAGCATGCCGATCACTGCAGCACCTACCCTAGACATAATTTAATTTTCTAAATAATGCTCGTATTGCGAAAATCTTATTAACCATTCAACTACCTCAGTCATGACACTGTGAACAGAAACGTCTTTAGAAATGATACTGCAAAAAATACATGTGTTAATGGTACTAGCCTTATATTATTTTTAAGTGAGCACAACTGACTTTTTCTTTTAGTTTTAAGATATAACAAAAACGTAATAAAAAAACTAAGAAGATTGTGTCACAAGTTAATCCTAATTAATATTACTGTATCTAATACAATGTTTCACTAAAACAAAAATTTTAAACCGTGTCCGACAATGATTAAACATCAAGTACTTTTTAAGTTTTGTATGGACAAGATCTGCATTATAGAATATGCCAAAAAGTGTAAGTTTAACCACTGACTATTTTATGTCCAAAGCTCCATTTTTAAAGTCATATTTTTATTGTTATCATTATACATACAGTTAATAAACTTATTGTTAAATATTTAAAAAAAAAAAAAAAAAAAAAAAAAAAAAAACTATCTTAAAAAGAGAGAGAGAGAGCATGATCTGACATGTTTTTGGCATAAGAGAAGTGAAATTATAAAATAAATTATTATTATCATTATTTTTTAAATAACGTTTGAGATAATTATTTTCATGTAATATCTGAAATTACTGACATCAATTTAAAAGACATAAAAAATAATGCTCATTAATATTGTTGGTTCGGTTGCATACAAAATAAATACACACACACACATATACAGTCGGTAACAAAAGTGTCCGAAGAACATGATTCGATAAGGATTTATTTAATAAAACCGTATGAAATGTACTTTTTTTTACATAGGAATTTTTTCTAGTGTTCGGACACTTTTGTTACCGATTATATATATATATATATTCTTCCTTCTTTCTTCTTTTGCAACGAAAATAAATATTATATATATATAAAGGCAATTCTTACCAAATGATGTTTTTATTTTTCCTTTACAAATTAGAAACCGCACATTACTTACCTAAAAAAAAGAGAGAGAGAGAGAAAATATTACAAACACATCAAGTAAATAATTAACAGTAAAAGAATGTATGCATAACAGAGTACATGAAATCACTTTATACTTTAAACGATCACTTTTAAAAATGCCAGGCACAATAAAATATTTAAAACTCCAAAACTGATCATAAAATAATATATTTATTAATGTGCTTGTGAAATTTCAGAAATCCTTGAACCATTATAACAAGCGTAACATTATTATATTTTAATGGGGGGGGGGGGGAAGCATTAAAAACATTAAATCTTATTCATATTTTCGAATAATGAAATTCTATTCAAAATCCGATTATGAAATTTTATTTAAAAATTTACTACGAATTCAGTTTTATTAAATATGTAAATTAATAAAAATAACATAAAATAAAATAAAATAAAATATCTCCTGTTTGATCTTTATATTTTACTCTTGAAGTCAAAACTTAAATAAATGAAGCAGAATAAAATTAGTTGACAAACATTTTTATTTTTTTTTTATTTTTATTTATTTTTTTTTTCCCGAACTTGTGACACAGATTTTCACTTGTTTGTAAAAGTAAAACTAACATTTAAATTTCACAAACAACAAGAAACATAAGACCGTAATTTAGCAGATGCTTCTCTTTAAATTAAGAGGTTCACACATAACACAAAAGAGTCCAGTGTTAACATATATAAGAATCCATCGGACTTAACTTTGATACTCCCACTACATCTAACAAACCCCAAACACGCCTATCCCACCAAGAAAGCGAGGAAAAAAAAAAACAAAAAGAAAAAAGAAATACCCAAACAAATCTACACGCGCCTAACATTTTTACAAACCCCCAACTCCCCAGACTCGGAAACCAAATCAACCAAATAAACAAACCCCAAACAACCTCCATCTTCTCTTCTGGAAGAGGAGGAGAAGAGGAAAAAATAAAAGAAGGGGAATTTTCTCTCTCTACCCACATCGCTTTATATTTGCCGACATTTTCTACTAATGCAGTTGCTAACACGGGGCACGACCTGTGTGAGCGCAAGTTTCAAACCTGTCGTAGGTTCCCGTAGGCTACCGAATCTTTAATAGTTTGATCATGTCAGACCATTCACGATTAGGTCTCAGGAGTATCTCGACACCTTTTTCGGTTCGTTTTCTGTGACTTTTGCTTTTTTTTTTTTTTTTTTTTTTTTTTTTTATATCTCTTACTTTTTTTCTGTTACATTCTCTTCCTGAGGTACTGAGTTTTGAAGCCAATCTTTGATTTCTTTTTCTTTTTTCTTTCTTTCTTTTTCTTTTCTTTTTTTTTTTTTTTTTTTTTTTTTTTTTACTTTCCCGTTCTCCAGAGGTGTCGCGAATACTGTCTAAGCTGTTTATCTTGCAGTCTATCTGCTACAGGGACAAAAGACGATCTAAGTATATGATTTTTGTTGTATATTATTTATTTTTAACACGAGTTTTTTTTTTTTTTTTTTTTTTTTTTTTCTTTTTTAATGAACAGGTGACAACTGCCGTTATCTTAAATGATGCAGTAATTGAAAATAAGAATTCCGACAACTAAATCTATTACAGATTTTATCGTGGTAGCCTAATTGTTTTTGTTCTCTTTTCTTATTCCTTACAGCTGTAGACGAACGGACATTGTTAAACATCATTAAAAATCATGTGCAATGAAAATGTCAATTAACCAAAGAAAGGTTGTAAAGAATTGTTACTAAAAATGACAGTAATTACAAGTACAAATTTATAGAGGAATTAAAAAAACGAGGTAAGGCTTGGAAAATACATGAATCTTGACAGAGGTAATATAGAAAATAAAAATCAAATTAAAAAATATTTTTAGTTGTGGCACACACACACACAAAATAATAATTAAATAAGTAAACAATTAATTAAATAGTTAAATAAAAAACAAGGTTTATTATTTATATTTATTTTTAATCAATTCACAAAGCAGAGTACGTAACAGTCTTATAATAAATAAATAAATAAATAACTTTCATATATTTGTTTCCTAAAAGAAAATAATGGAGCTCTGTTCAAACGAAGAATCTGCAATAATCAAAATTATGTATTATTTTGATTTAATTATTAAATTTTTGATATATTTCATCGTTCTTTCGATATATTAAAATGCTATCGTGCTCTGAAAGTAAAAACTATCATTCTCTCTCTCTCAAAAAAAAAAAAAAAAATATATATATACAGTGAAACCTCTCAAGTTGGACACCCCTTTAAGTTGGACACCCCTTTAAGTTGGACACCCCTCTAAGTTGGACACTTTTTCTCGGAACGGAATGTGTCCATAGGATTAACATTATGTCCAACCTCTATAAGTTGGACACCCCTCTAACTTGGAAGTTGGACAGTCAAATACTGTCCTAAGTTGGACACTTTTACCCAATGAGACAGGAAAAAAAGATATAAAATTTCGGTTTCGGTTTTCTCACCTTTTTTTTTTAGAAATTTTACTTATCTCTTGTAGAAATAGCTGTTAATATCAAAAAACAATGTTTCTTTTCACAATATATTCATCTCTGTCTCAACCTATAAAAAAATATTTATTTTCTTCAATTGAAAAGTTCACAAATAACTGAATTTTGGCGCATAATGAAAGAGTCTTTCTTTTTATTGATTTGCATGAATTGTTTTTGTCCTTTTCTCCAGGAAATATCCAATAGAAATCCTACAGGCATGTTTTGACTTAGACTGTTTTAAAATGAGCTTTAGACAATACATTTCGGTTTTTAGGGTTCATCTTCATTTGTCCCTTTTATTTTTCCTACCAAGTTTTACTTGAGTGTATAATTGCACTAAACTTAGTATGTGAGAGATCTATCAATAGTGAAAAAAGATGCTGATTCAATATGGGTGCATATCAATCGACAGGTGTCGCTGCTACGCTGCAGTTTTCCCCATTCACGGAAAAATTATATCTCATTTTTAAGAACGAATAAATTCACCAAACTTCATAAGTGAGATGGCTATTATGAAAATTAATGTTATCTTAATTTGGGTATATATCAGTATCAGTAGACAAAATGGTGCTACTGTTAATCATATTCTCCGATTTTCCATATGACTACCACAGCGTCTATTGAATAAAATTGCACCAAAATGCATATGCAAAATCTTTATTGATTAAATTTTCATTCATATTAACTGGTGGATGGCGCTAATATATAAAAAAATTGTAGAAGAAAATGTTATTATGGCCACAATATACCAGTTTAAATTTAGATTTTTAATTGGCAAATTAATAATTTTTTGTATATAAGTTATGAATACTTAATTATGTTATATTTAGATATGATTAAAAGTTAAAAGGCATGCATACATACAGTTTAAATAACTCGAAAAGTGTAAGCCCCCCCTATAAGTTGGACACCTCTCTAAGTTGGACACTTTTTCCTGGAACCGCAGGTGTCCAACTTAGAGAGGTTTTACTGTATATATTTACCAGTTTTTAAACAGAGCAATTTCAACTAACGCTGTGTAATATTGAAAAATCTCACTTATGTGTTATAAAAAAAATATATATAATTTTTATTTTTTATGTTTCATTCAAAGCCCGCTTAAAATTATATTTTCCAGTTTTGTTATAATCGACTATTTTTTTCGATTCAGTAATTCGGAATTGTTCCAATTCGATTCCATTCTTTTTAAAATGTGACTTTTTAAAGTCAAACTCCACCCCCTCTTCCTTTTCTTTTACTAAAAATTTTTCAAGTAATTTTACATAGAAACTGCAAAAGAAAGACTATAATAACTATTTTCAAATGATATTTTATAAAAATAGTAATAAATTCAGCACTAGGCAATTATCTACTGCTTATTAATCTACTGCAATTATCTACTGCTTATTAATAGTCTACAAGTGTAAATTGTCCCGAAACACTATAAATATTTCTCTTTCCGAATCAGCAAAAAAAA
>OZ005655.1:199137495-199177495 GCA_963930645.1 Salticus scenicus | reverse complement strand
GTATATGTTACTGTGTTTAAGTAAAGAAAAAAAAAATCAATTCTATAAAATATCTGACATGTGTCTGCGTAATCAGAAATGTTCTTTTTACTTCAGATAAATAAAAGAGAAAGAAAATAAGAACAAAAAAGAACTTTACTGTATTCGGAGAGCTCTTTTATTATTATTATTATTATTATTATTATTTATGATTAGGTCAGTAAATGAAAAGTAATGCTGGTACATCAAACTAGAAAGTAAAGAATATATTGACTTCTCAAATTGACTGTTTCAAATAAAATTTTAACCGTAACATCTAAAAATAAATATTATATATAAAGGAGCTGATAAAGTTACAAAATCTTAGCAGACAGGAAAAGAGCTACAGATAGCAAATAATATTATTTATTTATTTTTTATAACATTGAAGTGTTTAGGGCAAAACCGCACACAGTTTAGTCATAATAAATGTTTCGTTGTTCCAAAAATGATACAAGCATTCGTGAATAATTTTACAAGGAATAAATGGATTTTTCAATTGGAAAATTAAACTAAAGAAAATAAATAAATAATGATTTTTTTTTAAAATACATTGATGAATATTAATTAAATAAATAAGGTACAAAGCTTTTTTTTTTTTTTTTTAAGATAAATTTTAAATACATTAATAGCGCCTTTGTGTTTTGGTTTTGAAATACCATTTTTAAAAATCATAATCTTGAAGAAGAGAATTTTCGCTAAAATAGAATTTTGCAATACAAGATCAGTGACCCTGGATCTGTGTGCTGAAAATGACATATAGGATAAAATGAGATGATAAATGCATGATTTTTTTTTTTTTTTAAATTCATTTCATCTAAAAAATGTACATTGATTTCGTATGTTTAGCGGAGTATAAAATTATGTTGAAATGTACTTATATGAAATTCGTCTTTTACATCGCAATGTATCTGAATTATTTTGTGAGTATTTGAGCACAAACCAGCGTTGTTATATGTTAGATTTTTAGTAAGAAACATTTTACAATAAATCTGTAAAATCTGAGTAACATTATTTGTTTTATGGAATTTTTAAAACATTTATTAAAATGAAATAAATAACATAGACAGGCAGACAGAAGTTATAAATAATATTAAATTTTGACGAAAAGTATTAAATCTTTCTCCAAACTGTTCTTAAAGAAAAAAAATATCTACTTACCATGACAAAACTGTGTTTTTTCGCAATGCTTAGTTTTAAAAAGAAGAAGAGAAAACTACTCTACATAAAATAATTCAGTCTCACATGTTTTCATAAAAATTCTTTAAAAATTTTTCGATGAATTACTTTGAATTTTGTATAAACACACATAATAACATTATGCAAAATTTATTATTTACTTTTATTTTATTTTATTCACAAAAATGTATTTTTCTCTCCAAAAATAACTTTATTATTATTATTATTATTATAAAATTTTGTATGGTGTTGTGTAAAATTGTTAAAGTGTTTTATCATCTAATGAAATTTAAAAAATTCAAACTTTAGATCAACTGAATCCATGGTTAAAAAATATAGTACTTATTTTATTTATTTATTTATTTATTTATTTATTTTTTTTTTTTTTTTTAAGTATCATTTTTAAAAAGCCAAAAAAAAAAAAAAAAAAAAAAAAAAAAAAAATTATTAAATTGTATTTATAAATTTTTATCTAATAGTGAATATAGCAATATCAAATATCGTATTACTTAATGTTGCTATAATTAAAATTATAATTAATAATTTTTTCAAAATAATTTATTGTAGAAATTTCTTTGAGAACTAATGTAAAATAAAATTATAATAAAATAAATTTAATTATAATAG
The DNA here is from genome assembly GCA_963930645.1 of Salticus scenicus. NCBI lineage: Eukaryota > Metazoa > Arthropoda > Arachnida > Araneae > Salticidae > Salticus > Salticus scenicus. The sequence continues at coordinate 199,175,671 of OZ005655.1, read as the reverse complement.
CATTTTGTATGGTGTTGTGTAAATTTGTTAAAGTGTTTTATCCTCTAATGAAATTTAAAAAATTCAAACTTTAGATCAACTGAATCCATGGTTAAGAAATATAGAATTTTTTTTTTTTTTTTTTTTTTTTTTTTAAGCATCACTTATAAAAAGTAAAAAAAAAAAAAAAATTATTAAATTGTATTTATAAATTTTTATCTAATAGTGAATATAGCAATATTAAATATCGTAATACTTAATGTTGCTATAATTAAAATTATAATTAATATATATACATATATATACATATATATATATATATATATATATTGTAAAGGAATTAAATAATTTAATATATATATATATATATATATATTTCAAAATAATTTATTGAAGAAATTGTTTTGAGAACTAATGGAAAATAAACGATATTACAGAAAAGATACAACATTGAATATATTATTTTAGGTATGTACGATTCGCATTTTTACATAATTGTATTTTTTTGCCGAGATAAATTTTGAACTTTATGAAACAAAGATTTTAAAATAACTCTATATAATATAGTAATTTTACTTTAAATGAGCAATATTAATTTCCATACTAAATATAAGAGATATTTACTTAAATAACTAATGTTGCATTTTAATAGCTACTTTAAATTGGTTTCATTTTTCTTCAAATGGACAATTTATTTTACTTTATTTATTTATTTTTAATAAACACTCCAGTTCAAAAGTTATTGAAGTCTAAAACATATTAATTAGATGCAAACGTTTATTTAGCCTATTATATTTAAGCATTTAAATTCCTAATTAGAGAGCTGTATTCAATTGCAAACTTCATATCCAAGTATGTGTGATCATACAAAAGCAAGTATTCAAAATTGTTGTAAAAATCTAATTAAAACGCACGCATTCATTTAATTGAATAACACACACAGTCAGGTATCAAGTATTCCTCACAAAAACATAGAAATGTAATCCAATTTCAAATAATTTTATTATAAATTTGAAGATATATTTTCGCTTACGTAGGTAATTAAAATGACACTACAATAAAAGTTTACCTTAATTGATTTAATTCTTTACTTATTAATTCAATGGGAATTTTTTTTAAAGCTTTAATCAATTTATTTTTCAAATAAACTGATGAAAGATGATATTTTATAAGAGACGGAAACAATGTTTACAGATGTTAATAATGTTTTGCATATGCTATAATAAAAAGCAGTATTCGGAGTTCGGTAAAGAAATGAAAGATATGCAGTTATTTTGTATTTTTGAATATATATTTGAAATCAGAGAATAGCTATTTCAGACAAAGACATTTAAAAAAGCGTTCTTTACAAATCAAAATAATAATGTCTCTACATCGCTTAAAAATGTTAAATAGCTAGAAGTACATAAAAAAAAAAAAAAAAAAAAAAAAAAAAAACTAATTAACAACAGATGTGGATCTAAAAATGTGAGTATGTATATTTTAATTATAACTTTAAAATTCCGAGATATATCTTCTTCCAACTCCATTCTGAAAAATCTTATTTTTAATACCGATTTTGCTACTTCATGAAGTATTATTTATTTATTTTTTGCTTTTTATTTTTTTAAATACCAGAAAAATGTTAGACTTCTGTTGTATTTATGTACTTTTGTATGACACCCTTCTTTTGAAACATCTCATTCTATTCAGATGGAATGTAAATTAGACTTAGGTAGAGAAAAGAGTCGTTTAACAAGTTCACGCGAAAACCTCGATTGGTAAGACTGAACAAACAAAAGCTTAAAGGATGTGTGAAGTTTTCTATCACTCGTGTTCTTTTGTTTGTGTTTGAATGAAAATAAGACAGGCGGGTTATTCAAACCTCCACCCTCCCCATTACTTTTGCATTATGCGACAAACACAATGACGTATTAAAGTTGATTAATTTTTGGCATTTTTCTTTGTCAATCATATACAAACTTTTCTGAAATAGAGACACGCCGAAATGAAAACGTAAAAGAGGGTGAAAAAAAGAAAAAATGGTTTCAAATAAAAGCAAGATTTGCGTATCTATGATAAGTTCTTGGATGTGTAGATGTATGTATAGGTTTGCCCGCATTCCTAGATTTCCTTTGTTGTTTGGAGTATTTATTCGAATGGAAAAATTTTCACGAGGATGTTTCGATTAAATAAAATTCCATCCACCCTCTTGTAGAAATACAACGCAGTTCTGAAAACTTTTACATTATTTTTAGAGACTCCCCTTTAACAACTGATTAACTCTTTTGTCATTACTGTCAATGGTAGCTTTAGAATTGGGAAAATGTATACAAGTCACACTTACACACTGAAACGGTATCAAAGCACTTATAAATGCAGTGTATTTTGAAATCTAATAATTTTAACCAAATTGCCAGAAATATTTTTATTCAAGCTAATATCATACATATGAATAATAAAAGGGAGCTTTGCAAATAGAGAAAAGCTGAAATCAAAGTTCCTATCTTATTAAACATTCCGAAATTTTTATTAAAAGGCGTATTAATAAACCTCAAAGACCAATAATGAAACTTAGCTTTTTCGATACACGCTGCTGTTTAATACGCTGATCTTTCATCAGCAAATAAATCCACTTTTGTGTAATTCAAAACAGCAAGATTCACACTTCGTATGTTTACCAAATAAATAAAACAGTGTGTAACATTTCACGCTCAAAAAGAGAAAGAAATGAATTTACGAACAAGTAATGAATTTACGAAACTATTAAGTACCAGTCAATATATCTATTACATAAATAACATGTTTTCATTAAATTTGAATTAATAGCTCCGTTTTATAAAAATGAAAAATATGAATCTATGAATCTAAAGTTAATGAGCTGAATTCACAACATTAATATATTATTTAGTGGGTAATTAAAATTTTAAGTAATTGCATTTATGCCTGCGCAATCAACTGTGAAATTAAAGAAAAAGTTTTAAAACTGTACGGAAATTTTATGAATGAGATATCGCAGCATTAAATTAAATTGAAGGAGAGAAAAAAACGGGAGAAATTGCTGAATGTCTTTCATAAAATCAGAAAGTTTTATCGGGAACGCATTATAAAATTTAATTACAATATGGGTGTTTATTTTTATGAAAAAGTGTTTACAATGTAGATATAAAGCATAACTTCATCTATAGCAATAAACTTTTGAGTTAATGTTGAGTTAAATAATTAAGCAGTACTTAAAGAATTTTCATCGATGTTTCTATTTCTAACAAAATTATTTAAACACCATTTTTTTTTTTTAAGTATTAGATTATTTAAAATGTAAAAATTACTCCAAATTAAAGTGAATTAACATACTGAGGTGTGTTTATAACAGATAAATGTAAAACATTATAAGTCTCACAATACAAACTCAAAAACTATTTAGAATATTTCAAAAATTTTTATTTATTTACTTATTTTTAAGCATTTCTAATTTTAATGTAAAATATTGAGATATTAAACAAATCAGTATATAATGATATGAAATAAATTTTCTTCTTTGTGCACATTAAATAAATTATGTTAATTAACATTATTTAAATAGTTACGATAAGTTATTTGCACATATATAGTGTTAATTATTTTTAAATTTTGTTTTTTACTTTTAAAATCAACATTCCTTTGAATTTCAGTTATTTAAAAAGTTAGATTATTTTGTTGGTATGTTTAAATTTAATCAGAAAAAAAAAAAAAAATTAATTTACATTCTTTTCAGTAGAGTTTCTTCACTTTAAAACAAATTTGAATATTTGTGTGTGCATATTAGAGATGAGACGGGCTCAGCCCGAGCCCGTAAGCCCGAGCCCGAGCCCGGGCCCGAGCCCGATCGGGCTCAAATCTTACGCAAGTCTTCGGGCTCCGGGCGGGCTCGGATTCAAGCTAAAAGTTCCGTTTATTTCATTCTTCACTAACTGGAAAATGTAAAAAAAAAAAAAAAAGAAATTTTATTCATTTTGAGAGCACCTTTAGTAATGTCATAATAGTCATGATAGGTTATAAATCACAAAATAATCTTGCAAACCTTAGTAGCTTTGACTTTCCTTTTTCTAAATAGAACTCTTTTTTCAACGGGATGCATATTATGTCATAGTGTTATACAGTAATCCTTCCTCCTTCGTTATATCGGGCCTCATTATATCACTCATTCGGATAAATTTTTTTCCCCCCGATAGGCGCGTTATAAACAATGGGCTGCACTATAAATATCTATTATATATAAATATATACATGTATACAGAGACACAGACATTGAAAATTGTTATAATAACATTAATAGTTATTTAAATTGAGGATTGATAAGAAAATTTATTTGAAAATGAAAACGGTATTTAATTTTACTATTGTGTATGCGTTGCATAGCGTACCACTTTCAATATCGGGCTCGGGCGGGCTCAGTTCAAAAATGTTTCGGGCCCGGGCGGGCTCGGATTGCCAAAATAGAGCCCGAACTCACCTCTAACCTCTAGTGCATATGAGAGATAGGTGAGAAGGAATAGAGACCGGGGCTTCATAAATACGGTCGCCAGGTCGTCAAAGGCCACCTAAATTTTTCAAAAAGGCAATCTCTCTCTCTCTCTCTCTTTTTTTAAATTATCTCTGATATTCTTTTCACAATTAAACATTTTCTTATTTTAATTTATTTGTTAATTGCGATAAGTTCTACTAAAAAACTCGATTCATATTCATTTTGACATTTGTATATACAACTCAAGATATAATCGTCTTCATTGAAAAACATAGTTTATATTGCCTTTATATGTTGTTAAATTATAAATTAAATTAAAAAATAAGTGAGATTTACATCTAATAATAATAAGATAATTTAAACATGATAAATACAAGATAATTAAAGTTACATATTTACTAGTATTATTTTCATTAACCATTATTCTTTCTAAAATTATGCGTTGAAAATGTTACGCATTTAAAAAAACTAATTTTTAAAATTTGTTATATGGTCAAGAGAATCTTTATTTCTGGCGACTAGAAAGCTTTTCTGATTTTTATAGCCTGACGAACACTTTTTATAAATTCACAGGGATTTGCCTGTGATGCTCGTTCATCGATACACATCTATAGTACTTTAACTTACTAAAAAAATGTAGTATTTGAAATTAATACATTTGTATTTTATCTTCTAAAATAGTAATTTATATTTTAACGAGAATTTACAAAACCCTCTGTCTTTCACTCTCTACCTTGTCTTCTCTTTAGTATCTACAAGTTTGATGAGTAATGATCATTTGTAAAAAATTATGACGAATATATGAATTTTAATTCATATTTTCTTTAATATATATATATATTGACCTGTAGTAAATAAACAATTATAACAGATTTTTTTTCTTTTTTAAGAAAACTTTTAATATACTGGACATTTTGTATTGATCGTCACTTCAACAACGATCAATTTATTATTTATGCGTAGATGAACAACACTATTTACCAGTTTTCTTAAATAAAATGTTTTGCATATTTTTTGAGTTCAAAAGAAAATTTGGTCCATCATAAATAAATAAATAATAACAAAAGTTACCCCCCCCCACACACACACACACCTTTAACTTAAAAAAAAAAAAAAAAAAACCTGTAGTAAATAAATAATAACAACATATATATATATATATTTTTTTTTTACTTTTAATATATTGGATATTTTGTATTGATCGTCACTTCAACAACGATCAATTTATTATTTATGCGTAGATGAACAACACTATTCATCAATTATTTTCTTAAATAAAATGTTTTGCATCTTTTTAGACTTCAAAAGAAAATTCGGCCGATCGCAAATAAATAAATAATATCAAAAGTTACAGAAAACATTTATTATGTTAGATATTTTGTAATCACCCCCTCTTTAACAACGATCAATTTATTATGCATGTGTACATTTATCAATTCACAAATGTCAGCATGCTATGCATACTCATACATATACATCTATCGTACTAAAAATTATAGTTCTCCAAGTGAATTCATTTGTATTTTAAACTTCTAGTAAACTAATTTATATTTTAATGAGAACTCACAAAATACATCTGAAAAGCGCTTCTCTCTCTCTAAGGGCGATTTCATCTCAATAACTTAATAACTGATCAACGTAACCACAAGTTTGACGGTGAATTCAAATGATTAATGAACATTTGTAGATAATTATGACGAATAGAAATATCAGCAGCTGATATTATCATTAAATAGAACTGAAGTTATAATAACAGTACTTAAACAAATTTCATATAAGACTGTACGGCAGAATACATCAGAATAGTTAGTTATCTGAAGTAATTAAATTTGTCCACATCAGTGGTAAAGATATAACTCGCAAAATGCACAAATGATTTAGCTAGTTGAATTAGTAGGTTAAAATCTGCTATCAACTGATTTGTCATCAGAGGTACTTTTACCGCATTTGACTGATCTTCAAGGAAGAGTGGAGTAGTTTTAATTAAACGTTGTAGAAGAGGATAAAATAGAAAGGAATAAGATTTACTGGAAATGGATGAGTATTCATGATTCATAATTTTGCATGCATTGGATGTTATCTTAGGAAAGAATGATTAAGTACGAAAATAATAAAACATAAGAATTAAGAATGGACTAGGTTATTATCTTATACTTGGCCTGGCAGCTTTCCCAAAATTTTACACACGTTTTATTATATTTTCACCACTGTTTTAGAAGTCTTTTTTAATTATATTATAGCGCTAAAATATTCAAGGACTTTTTAAAAATAATGGTGTCAATTTAATAAAACGCATGTAAAATTTTACGAACGCTGTCAGCCTTGCCTTATACTGACATTTTATTTTGCATATTTTTCGAATATCGTAAATATTCAGAGAAAAATATCCGAAACAAATTTCTCAAATAATCATCTTCAACTGCTATTATTTTTATTTTATTTATCTTTTTATTTATTATTATTTATTATTATTGTTATTATTTTCTTTCTATGCTTTATTATTATTATTATTATTATTTAAATTCAATGCTACAATTCACAAAACGGAATTTTCAAACATTATTCTCTTTCTTATCTTCCAATTGGCGTTACTGCTCAGTGCATATATTTTTCGCCTGATCAAGAGTACTTCTAGACCCAAACCAATTTATGCATGTTTGTATACTGAGCTAAACACCAGTTTTGGGCTCTTTCCAATGCATCCTGCCATAAAAAATTAACCAATTCTAAATTCTTTAAATAATAAAGCATGTTATTTTCAAAATGTTATACTTTTAAACTTTAATTTAAGCGTTTAGACTTTTCAGTAATTTGGACAGTGTTTTAAGATGATCACCTTTTTAGCCAAAAATAAATAAATAGCCCCTAATTTAAAAGTTCGAAAACATAACGACTTCGGAGAATCCATAGCATGTTAGCAAATCTTCTATAACACAGGTCTACATCAGAAATTTTGATTTGATAATTTTCGCTGATTTTTATGTTTTTTGGTGAGTTGAAACCGCAAATGAAGCCAGTTCTTGTCTATCACGTATAAATTTTTGTCAATACAGGGTGCCTACCTATACAATTTCTTCCATTACTCTTCCGCCAATATAATTATATGGTAAGTTTTATAGTATGTTGCCATGATTAATTAATCATGGATATCTATTCTGGTGATTGCGCAGCACTAGTGCGATGTAAAACCATACCAACCAACCAACCAACCTATTGTTATGATGGTATATGTAAGAAATTATGTCGGTAAACACCTTGTATTGATAAAAATCTATACGTGATAGAGGAAAACTGGTTGCATTTTCGGTTTGATCAGTTAAAATCATCAAATCAAATTTTTTTCAACATCATTTTTATAGACCTGTGTAATTTGCGAGCTCCTTTAAGGGAAATCAAAATACATTTTTAACATCTCTGATTAAAAAAGTTCATTATTCTTTCTCAGAGTTACATGTTAGAAAAAGGAAAAAAAAAAAAAAAAAAAAAAAAAAGAGCGTGAAATTAGTCTTCGTCGAAAAAACGTTTATTACACAGAAGTACATTTTTATCTTTTATATGTATCCCATCATAAAATATATTTTTTACAGAATATATGTATTTATATATTTTAGTTTAGAAGTCTTTGCAGAGATAATTATTGCACCTTAGCTTGAAATTATGTAAGTTTGATGGATTGCCGTCAAATTTGCTTATAAAGAAAGAGACAAGCAGAAATAAGAAGAAAACAAAATTGAATATAAGGAGAGTGGAAACAAAGGGTGGAAACACAATTCTTTTATTGACTGCAAATTATTTGAAAACTGAATTATAAAATTTTACAGAAAAAAAAAAAAATATTTTAAAATAAATTTTATAGCAAGGAAAAATCGGATATTTTCCTAACTAATTTTAATTTTTTTATTTTGAATATACATTGAATTTACTTTGCATACTATATTTACTCAGCATTAATCAAACTAATTGTTATGTACGACTATACTGGTTAGGTTGGTTTTAAATTAAAAATATGTTTTAAATAAAATACTGAGACAGTATTAAAAACCATCAACTTTTTTATTTGTGTCATTAAAAAATAATAATAATAAATTAATTAATAAAATAAAACAATATTGTAAAAATATTATAAAACATAGTTCATAATTGTGTCGAAGTATTCATTGGAATTGTAAAGAATTTACACACTGCATACTTAAAAACAATAAATTGAGTTTATTACGAAAAAGTAATTACACTTTTCTTATGTAAAAAATAATTTTCTTTTAAAACAACAACGAGAAATTTTTTATTTGCTTCAATTATTATTAAATTTTTCAAATATTATTCTTCAACATTTTGTTTTTATTTAATTATTTATTTATTTAAATCAATAAAAAGAAGTGTATACAGATGTCTATCATCCAGCATTTTCGAAATCTGGATTTATCAGAAACAAATAAAAAACTATATAAATCGCTTTAAATAATAATTGATGCCATAAATCGTTACAAGTGACTTGCATCAGAGAAATAAGCATATGTTCAAAATAAAATAAGATGTAATAAACGTGTTAGGATATTTACAGATTGTTTTATAATATATTATTAGAAAATGTTTAAAAATAACTTATATATATATATTTTTTTTTAAATATAAAATCAAAATGCGCTAATTTGCGCCAAGAAATAACTACTTCTTTTTATGCATATACATGTACATTTTCAAATGTCTACACGAAGTTGTAAAAATAATTAAATACTTTTTACTATCAGTAAACAGTAATTTTTTTTTTTTTTTTTTTACAAAAATGTTTGCTAAGCTGAAGTAGTCGGAGAGAACGAAGAGTGGGGATGAAATTTTATTTACTTCAATCACGCTGAAGTTTCTCGAATAATATTTTCAGCATTTTATTTTTTTTTTCTAAATCACCCGCATATGCATAATACTGATCATTTGATTGATTTAGTGGCATGTTTTGATGAAAAGAAGACTGCAGATGACTGTCATCCAGCATTTCTCAAGGCTGTCGCAAACGATTTATCGAAGACAGATCATAAACTATATAAATCGTTTTGAATAATAACTGACGCCATAAAAGATGAAAAGTAGCTAATAGCAGAGAGTTAAACAGATGTTAATGGTAAAACTAAATATGAAAAATTTATTAGGATATTTAAAGCTTGTTTCATAATACGATGTTAGTAAATTTTAAAGAGAAATTAAAATAGAATTATATATATATATATATATATATATCATTCTATGCACATATGTACATTCATTTATTCTAATTTAAATTTTTAATAACAAAATGATTTTTATTATTAAAAATAGTAATTTAATTTCTTAAAAATAGGCTAACGTAAGGCTAACGCAATTGGGAAAAGAAGGTGTTCAAATTATAAAATTTTATAATCTGCCAGAATTGAATTTCATTGAAATGTATAACACATTAATAATTGACATTGATATAAACTTAATTGATAATTAAATTACATTAAAAATTGTTCAATTCACGAGAATCTTTGTGGGGATTATTAAAGATTTTTATGCATATCAGTGAGCAAATTATAAATTAGTAGTGAGAAAAACTTGTTTGAAAAATATATTTTCTAGAGGAGAAAACGGAGGGGATTTTACTAAATTCTCTAGAGATTTTCATTACAATTTTTAAATAAATTCAGATACATCTTTACATCAAATAATTCTGTGGATGAAATATCAATCAGTTGGAAATACTAATATGGTAACAATAATTGCAAAATGGACACCTGTTACATAAAAAAAAAAAAAAAAAAAAAAAAAAAAATGCAGTTAAAATAATGCGCATAAATACAATTTAAAAGACACGAATGTACTTCAGAATGTAGTAAAATACAAAATAGAACGTGATGTGTGTAAGTGTATGATTAAAATACAAATTGATCACCAATTATGCAAAAATTTGTGTATTGTCAATTTACTAAATAAAATGATTTTTCAGAGTTTTGCTTCCATTCCTTATATTAAACAAAATAAAAAAGTAAACAATTACAAAGTATCTTGTTTCTTTACATCTGTTGTAGAAAACAATATTCCCTAATAATTATAACTTCAGAAAACAACAATTAGAAAAGATGATCCTTTATAGTGAAATATACTGTTTTTTTTTTTTTTTTTTTTATCATATACCAACATTTTTTTTTTTTTTTTTTTATGAAAATGGAAAACCATATTCCCAGAAAACAACAGTTAAAAAAGATGATCCTTCATAGAGAAAAAAATCTGTATTTATTTATGTTGCATATATATATATATTGTAGAGATAGAAAAATAAACCATAAAAATTATAACTTCAGAAAACAACATTTAGAAAATATGATCCTTTATAGCAAAATATTTTGTATTTATTTGTCTTACAACAATGTTTTTTTTTTTTTTTTTTTGTAGAGATAGAAACCATATTCCCTAAAAATTATAACTTCAGAAAACAACATTTAGAAAATATGATCATTTATAGCAAAATATTACGTTTTTGTCTTACAACAATGTTTTTTTTTTTTGTTTTTTTTTTTTTTTAATACGAAAATAGTATATGCTAACCATTTGATAAAAGGTAAATAATAATAATAATAATAATAATAAAAGAACCCTAAGCCTATATTTGTTTTCTAAGTAATAGATATAAAATTCTGTACAAAATAGAATTTAATTTAATACGACAGGACTTATTTTAATCTGTTTCTCCATATAAAGGCATTTAGTAACTGTGTTTCATTCCCTAACATCGGTTTCTATATTCATTTCTTAAAATTTCATTTGTATAGCTTTATCATAACAGCCTATTGGCTGCTTCTAAATTTTCGTTGCATTCTGTCGAGGAATTAAAATGGCCATCGCAATTGCGACAGTAAACATCTTGGCGAGAAATGTTCGATTTATAGCGGTATCAAGATTATCATTTCGCCAAAGGGTCCTGTACTCACGCTGTTGCGTTTGTTTAGCATGATTTTACAAAATTTTATTTTAATTATTATTATTATTATTATTATTATTATTTTTTATGTTTGCGCGTTTTTTTTTTCTTTCTTTCTTTTTTTTTTTCTTTTCTTTTTTGACATAAAAAGAAATATATTCACTTATTTCTTTATTTATTTTTGGCATAATTATTATTATTAGATTATATATATATATATATATATATATATATATTCTTTTAAATAATTTAAAAAAGAAAATGTGGTTTTCATTTAACACTTTTGATCCAATTATCCGACTGAACTAAAAAGTATAGCATTAGATAGATTTTGTACTAATTAATAAGTGTACCAATTTTTCATTATAGCTAAAAATCCGGATAGATACAATGGCAATCACGTTCAACTTTACTTATTTATATAAAATCAAAAATGTTTGCACATTCATTCAAGGTGATAAATAAAATTTAGTAACTACGCTGTCTAAAAGAAATAATACGACCTGTCATACTAATACTAATAATACATAATTTAAATTAAATCTCTTCTTGTGCAATATTATTTATTAACTGCACTTTTTATTTAAACAGTTATTAATATTATAGATACGATAGTGTGTCTATAAAATTATTATTTAATCTTACATCTATAACAGTTATTTAAAAAGAATATATATATATATATATATTGATGAATTAAATGTGAATTGAGAACTGTAAAAACGATTTAACACAAAATTAAAATAACAAAAATAATAATGTAAATTTTAAGATATATATTTATAAAATAATATTTAATGCAGTAATGGAATTACACAATTAATACACGTAACTCGTATACGTTATTTAAGCTCACAGAAGGAACAATAAACAGTAGGAGTTAAAAAAATTTAATTCAGAAAAAAAAAAAAAAAAAACTTATATGTTTTACAATACATTATTTTCAGAAAAAATCTATAAGCAGTATCACTCAAAACGTGAATTCATTCGCGAACTAATTGAATTTCGTAGCGAAACTTAATTTAAAATTTTCTCCCGCGTTTAATCTATAGGAGATAAATAACCCCACTGATTTTAGATTATGAACATGTGAAGATTGTTTTTTCCTAATTTTGTTTGGGAATACGCATTAAGAAAACCTTTCTTAAAATTACACATGAAATTAATTAATTAATTAATTAAAATAGAAGTGATTTATGGGTAATAAATTAGACAACAAAAATAAAATATAAAAATTTAAGAAGGCATATAATATTGATGATATTAAAATAAATAATATTAATAATAATATTAAATAGTTCAGTTCATACTATAGTTTTAAACTATCAACAGCAACTTGACTATTAATAAATTCCTATTTTTAAGTTGATTCATACGCAAACAATCCATAAAATTAAGTTGATCCATAAAATTAAGTAATAAAATCTGCGCAAAGATGAAGAATTAGTTGGCATAGATGGAGTCTAATCAGTTCCTTATATTTGTTCTCTTTGAAGGCTTTTACAAGTCATACTATATTCATGTTACGACGTTACGAGAAATTAATATGACAGATTACTCAACACGGTCATGCACTGAAATGCCCCACCTGGTACGCTACCCTCCATCCGATTTGATTCATTTACATTATCCTAATTTTCTGATTAATTTTATAAAGATTAATTTCGTATTTCAGTTTCGTATGCAATTCCGTACTATATCGAATACAATAATTACCATAGTGGAAGTTTAAGTGAAATATTTCCCTATTTTGCCCTGTTAAGAAAATTTTAAATAACTTTCGAAGTTTTATATTAGAATGCTCATAATCAATGATGTTTGTACCAGTATTATAAATGATATTTTAAAAGTGGTCTGACATCTTTAAGGTGAAACTACTCCTTACAGAGGGCATTAAATGCAAAATTTTGCCCTATTCCGCTATGTCAAAAAAATTGTAAAATTTAAATAACTTACTAAGTTTTTAAAGTAGAATATGCATGTCAGCATATAAATAATATTTAACCGTGTTGAGTAATAGCCGTGTGATGTTTAATCGTGTGAGCTTGTCTGATACCATTACAATAAGAATATTTCTCTAAATGCACATTTAAACGAAATTTTGATCAATTCTCACATATTAAAATTCAAATAACTTACTAAGTTTTCAAATTAGAATTTTAAAAATCAGTAGGATTCTTGTTAGTACTATGTGTGATATTTTAAAATTCGTCTGACCCCTTTATGATCATTTATTCTTGAGATAATGCGTACACAGACTAGCAAAACAAACGCTCTAACAAACTGACTAACCTAGAGACACATCACATCGCAATTTTGTGAATTTTCAGGCTCCTCAAATCTCAAAACGTGTAAAAACGTCAAAAAACGTAGGTCATAAATTTTCATGATTACTCTAGTTTCCCATTTCTATAGTATGCTGGGAAACTAAAAATTATTCATCGTAGTCAAAATGTACAGTGAAAAGGAATTTTAAATAACACTAAAATAAAACTTATACATAATTGATCTATTTTCTCACTTAACAAGTACGGGAAGGAAAGAAACTTTCTACTATGATAGAAACAGATTTAAAAAAAGTGAAAAAGCATCCGATTAGATATAGTAATAATGGGAAGAGTATTGCTGGGTGAAGCTAAAAAAAATTTGCCGTTGAACGAGGAAAATGTATATATATATCGTCTATTACAGGAAACTTTTTCGGAAAAAAAAAAAAAAAAAAAAAAAAAAGCGTAAAGTGCGGTTTTTTAAGCAGCAAGTTTGCGTTGCTGTTCAAGCTTCAATTGATGCTTATGTTTTACACCTGATAAAGGGTCGTATTTAATTATTCCACCCGAAACAATTGCAACGTCTCTCAGCACATTGTGGTGATTGTTTACAAAGTTCTTATTCTTGTTAGAAAGAAGGTAATTGGGGGAAAAAAAAAAGGAAGAAGCACTATAAATTTTTTTATTAATACCTTTTACAAGGAGTTATAAAATTTAAACTACTCTTAAACATTCTGAAATGAGAAAGTGTTCCAGGATATCAGAAATTTCAAATTAAAGCTGACTGATGCTTTTGTTCATATTAAAAGCATTAGTTCCACATGGTCAAGAATTAATCATTTCTACAATTAGGTTCGAAAACTTCAGCCATCATGGAAGTTCGTGAGAAATTCCATTTGTCCAATTTATTTGTCGAGATCATTTCATTCATCCGCACAGTGTTTATAGATTATAAGGCCCAAACGATAGCTATCCATCAAGGCGATGGGTTTAATTTGCGACAATGAATTCATGCAGATGGGATGCCTGACAGGGATGGGCTACGTCCCGCCAAGTGATGCGGTTCATTCATCCTTGATGCTTTCGATGAGTCTAGAACATTCCGATTTCCCTGAAAAGTATCAATCGTGTGCGAATCGATTGTCGATCCGCCCTTTCGCCGTTAATCACTCTCGCAGAACCACAATCCACCGTAATTATAAGTCCCAGAGAAACATCTATACATCAAACTAATAAATCCAGCGAATCAGAACCATCCGTTGTTGGGGGACAATTGACGTTTGCAACAACTGTAGTTCCTTCACAACAACGAGCTGAACGAAATCAATGCATTTGGTCGTTTTGAACTCAACTGATCAGAAGATTGATAACGGATTCCTCCGCATCTATGATCATCGTAATCTCCATCAGTGGAAGAGAACTGATTTGTTGGCGTTCGCAATTATTATTTCAGCTTTTAAGTGTTGCGGCAGTTGCGGGCAGTTTTAAACGTGATTTAAGGAATATTGATAATTTATTATGCGCGCCCGAAACAGTTAGTAGGCGAAAAGGCTGGAAAAGGAGAGTGGGGGTGGGTGTAGTTTAAATTTTCAGTTGAAGATAAAGATTCATTGATAATGGGTGGGAATTGAAACACAGGCTTTAGTTTGAATGGGGTTTTTGTCTAGAGATATGACAAACACATCCATATGAACATGAGTTACTATTCTTCTACGTCATTACAGGGTAACGATCTCTACTAAGAGATACGTAAAATCTTAAACTGAACACGCCCTAGCCTATGCCAGAGTAGAAAATTAATGGTCAAATTTATAACAATTGTAAATTAAATATCTTGACTACACTTTAAGTTAATCAGTTTACAATTATTTAATAAATAGTAAATATACCTTATAGAGTCACCGGTTTTTTGATTTGAGAAATTTTTTTGAATAAGTGAAAAACAATAGACAGAAGTTTTTTTTTATGCTGTAGTCATGCAAAACCAAATTTGAAATTCTACTTCACAAGAGATTTAATTTTAGAGTACTATAAAGAACCAACAACTAACTGAAGAAGATATTAACACGATGTGAATATATGATCATCAAAGTATTTGTATGTTCACCATTTACATTTTGGTAATTATATGTGATATTCTAACAAAAATCCACACAAATATTGAACATACTGAATCACTTGTAAAAGTTACAGACTATTTCTAGACGTGAAAGGACCATTTTTACAATACGAGGTGATTATAATTTATTTTTCATTATACTGTTAGTCCCTTATTGCCACTTACGACTAAATATTCCTTGGAAAGTGTATATAGAAGCTTATTATCCACATAACTAAAGCTAAAATGTAGTAAGGCTAATATTTTTCTAGATGTTCAAAGGAAAAAAAAATCACAAAAGACCGGAAAATTTTTACTACACAGTGAAGAGGTGAAATAATTTAAATAATAACAAATTTGAATTCTTACGGCAGCTAATAACTTAAATTAAATGAATGGAAGTCTTTCTTACAAAACTTTATAACATTTTCATGTAACCATAAACTTTCCAATAACTTCGATAATGAATTTGAGTATATGACATATAGATCGATTTAAGATATACTACCATATATCATGTTTTAACGCTATGTTAAAAATCTTCTAGTAAATATTTTTAAGTTTTTCCTGTATTTCACATCACATTTAACGTACAAAATGCCAAAACTGCGATTCTAAATGTACTTTATTTAACAAACTTTATTTTCCAGATCAATTTTTCTAAATAAAATATGAAATACTCTAACACTGATAAAATACTACATATTTCCTCCTGCCATTAAAAGATAAAAATTGGAAAGTTTTAAAAAGCCTATACGTACCTTTATTAAGGAAATTATTATTTATGCAAATTATTTCACGTTACTAAAAATTACCAAAATTAGATTTATAATACTAAAGTACATCACTTAAATTAACTTAAAAGAAATGAAACTATACGACAAATAATTTATAACACAATCTTTATAGTACAAATTGAAAACACACTGAATGTCAGCCAACTAAAGAAACTAAAATCGTGACACGATATCCTCTGCTGTTTAACCTATCAATTGTCGTCTTTTCTTTCCACAACATTATTTGTTTAAGAATAATCTTGTTTGATGTGATTTTGTTGGTTTGCCAGCAGCAGTTCGATAGTCATTTCCTTAATTAAAGGGTTATTTTAACCGTCAGTTCGCCTATCTCTCTACAAAAATGACAGTCAACCTCTTTACTGTCTTTTGTTCTCCTCTTTCTATCGCTTGCCCTTAAAATATGCAAGCCCTCTGACACATTATTCTCAAGAAACTGTCAGTTTACCCATTGATTAAGGAATCCCTGTCACTGAAAGACACACACATGAAAAAAAAGAGTTCGCCGAAGCTGTTTATTCGGCTAAACTGAATTGGTTCTGGGTCATAATTACGTCATAAAAATAATGCGACGTGTGTGTAAACAAAAGGGAAAAGCCCCAGTAGCTGGGGGGCAACTTTGAGATAGGAATACATATTTGCCCAGCGCACCTTTTGAACCAATCAAGGCCGTTTAAACAGATTTAAGACACAACACAAAGAAAAGTGAAGAAGAATAAGATAAAAAAGGGGGCTAAAAATAAAATAAATATATATAATAAAGGGATGGAAGAAAAGACTGCCTCTGAAAGAACCAAAACTCAGCGCACTAATGACTGGCGTTATTAGTTTAGTCAACAATGACATACCCGCGAGGACTGGTGGCAAGATAACTGACAAATTACCAGCAATACGCGTGCGCCAAGAAATCTATCCCTTTTTGGATGTCGCACAGAGTTGACAAGACGTTGTTGCGTTATCGCCAAAATGTCGTTATAAGCGAAAGACTGTTTTGATGATGCTACATTAAGGCGAGCCGTTTGTTAGAAAAGAGAGAGAGAAAAAAAATTCCTATTCTTTTCCCCATCCCCCAGCCTTCGAAGTCCTTCCAACAGATAACGACTTAACCAAATGACAGTGTTTTGTTGTGCCTGGAGCTTGTCTCTCATTACAAAAATCCATGACTTTACTTCTCCCTCCCCCTCTTCTAGTGCAGAAATTTTAATTAAAAACGAAGTGCCTTGAGGAGTGACTGCCGTGAATGGCAAGACAGGGGATGATCGAATATCGTAAAGCCTTCAGCATGCCCCCTAAATTTTTCGCTACTAACGATGTTCTCTCAGTATTTTTTTCTTTCGCACCTCCCAGTCGATGTGCCTCCACTTTTTTCCCTCTTTTTTTTTAGTTATAGCTGTAAGAAAAATTGATAAGCCGCAATCAATTTTTTTCACTGGCATTTTGTTTAAAAATCAAGGCTTCTTACAAAGCTTAGGTGTCGTTTAGAGAGAAGCGTTTGATTGCCTTATATTCCTTGATGGCTAATGTCTGATCGGCTGAGTAAACGCTTCCCATTTTTAAAGGCTATCAGCCGTTAATTATTTCGTACTAATCCGCCTGGGGCCAATAAAACTTTTGTATCGGTGATCAACGTTGATCTTTTCGATTGCCACGGGAAACTAGCCGTTCGTTCGCTTCTTTAGGATATTCCTGATCATCTCCTATCTGGAGAATAGATTTTTATTTTTCATTGAGCAACAAGAATTATTACTTGTTTGAAATTGACACATCTTTATCGAAATATTTTTTTTTAGCGCATAGTTTAAATCCAAATTAGTACGTTTCTTGAAAATGAAAACCCCAATATAGATAACTACACTACCTTTCCATAAATGACCTGACACTTTCGATTTCAGACGTTTTTTAGAATATCTCAAAAAGTGCTGAACAAATCATCTTGAAACTTCAGGAGTGTAAAGAACATATTCAAACTTATATATTTCAGTTAAAGTTTTGACCCGAAAAGGAAAGCGGGACCATTAAAAAATTAAAGAAAAATGAAAGTGTTTGGTGTAAAAAGTAATGTTTGAAATGCGATCTGGCTGTAGCATGCTATTATGGGGCTCTTTCATATTATCTGCATAGATTTTTTATGTCTCTATCACATGTAATCCAGGAGATATAAAGATTTCTTTAAAAAATTGTAAAAATAAATTTCGCTTTTTTAGTTATAACACGCAAGGTATTAAACCCAGTGCAAAGCTATTTTCAGGAAACTTGACCCACAGTATACTGCAATCAGAAGGGGAAAAATATTAAATATCAAGTGGAATATGAGCATTTTTACTAAATAATTTTTAACTGCGCATGCGTAAGATTTAGCGAAATTTCATTTGCATAATTTTATAGCCAAATGAATTGAGCTACTTATATAATAACTCCAAACAAATATCGAGTAAACTCAAAAAGTTATACGCGATAGAATGAACTGAATTTCAGCTGTTCCCCAAAATAAGAAAATGATACGGGGGTTTTCTCAATATTTATTTATAGTCATCAAAAACTACATTAATATTCACTGAATCAAAATAAAAATGTGAGTAAAACCCCTTATAAGTTTAGCTCGAGAAAAACTGAATAGCAGTACATTCTATTGCGTACAACTTTTTGAGTTTACACGATAATTGTTTGTGGTTTTTACATAAGTAGCTCAATACGTTTGGCCATTAAATTATGCGAATGAAATTTCGCTAAATCTTACGCATGCGCAGTTAAAAATTATTTAGTAAAAATATTCACATTTCATTAGATATTTAATATTTTTTTGTTCTGATTGCAGTATGCTACGTCTAATATTATATGTCAAGTTTCCTGAAAATAACTTTGCAATACCTTGCGCGTTATAGCTAAAAAAGTAATTTTTTTTTTCAATTTTTTAAAGAAACCTTTATATGTTCCTGATTACATGCGATAGAGACATACAAATTTATACAGATAATAAGAAAGAGCCTCATAATAACATGCTACAGCCAGATCGCATTTCAAGCATTACATTTTACAGGGTGGTGCAAAACACTTTCATTTCTTCTTTAATTTTTTTAGTGAACCCCCTTACACTTTTGGGGCAAAATTTTAAGTGAAATATATGAGGTATAACATGTTATTTACACTCCTGAAATTTCAAGAAGGTTTGTCTAGTACATTTTGAGATATTCTAAAAAAGTCTGAAATCGAAAGTGTCCGGTCTTTTATGGAAAGGATTGCGCAGCACTAGTGCGACGTAAAACCCAACCAACCATTTATGGAAAGGTAGTGTAAAATCTTTGAAAAATAAAAATATCCTTCATTACACCAAGCTTAAAAAAAAAAAAATCTAAACTAATTTTTAAAATAAAAGCAGTGTAATTTATAAATATAATATTTAAAGTTGCACGCGTACATTTATACGAAATTTAGTCTTGTGCTTCCATACTAAAAGTTATGAAAAACTGAACAGCACCTCCACCTGTTGAGCGATATGCACCCTTCATCAAAGGCTGATAGACACTAATTTTTATCAAGGTGCAACTAAATATACACATTAATGAAATTCTGTACATAATTTCTTTTTATCTAGAGTTGTCAAACAAAAATTAAAATAAATAAAAATAAAAATATAGATATTTTCTTTAAAAAATATATCTTCTTAATTTGCAGTGTCATTTAAATGATTTTTTCTTTCCCCAATACATAATATTGTTACATCAAAGAATAATTAGCAAATGTAAATAAATAATCGTAAAATTATTTCTTCGACATTAATTTGTAATTTAAATTAGTAAAGGCTGTATTCATATAAAACACTTTCAAATAATCGTAATTTTTAAAATGCTAATTATTCAATAACGATTGTCTAAGACAAGGGACACTGCCCTTATGTGTATTTTCTACGCATTTCTCAAAATTAAAATGAAAGATTCTCATGTTATTTAAAAAAATATCATAAATTAAATTTATGGAATATTATAAGGATATACTATAAATTACATTTAAAAAAATTAAAGGCAGAATACCATGTGCATCAATTGAAAATAGAAATAATTACAAATCAAATATACAAGCAACAAAATAATACTTATTTATACAAATCAATCACTATATTTAAAAATCAATAGAATAAAATAAAGGAAAAAAAAAATAGAATAAATTATTTTTTAAAAATATTGAAGACAGAAAAGAATGAAAAGAATATATTTTTACGATTTGAGGTAAACTTTTGTATTTTACATTTACATATTGGTGTTCAAGTTTTAATAGTAAAAACGCAACAAAAATCAATTAAAAGTAAAATATTTCTTTCAAAAAAGTTTGTAAAATTTAAAACAATATATATGTATATATATATTAATGCTTGATTGAATTTAATTAGCGTGAAATTTATCTTTAAATGCATATATTTTAAAAATATAATTATTTTTTCATATTTTAAAATGAAATTTGAATAAATAATTAGGCATTTTTGCATATGGAAAACATTTTCTTTAAAATCCAAATATTTGATCAAATGTCAAATATTCCATATTTTGAAAAAAAAAAAAAATCACCGTTGGTTCAATTCTAAAATAGATACGAAAAATATATCAGGGATATTTTGTCGAAGACTATTGTATCTAAAACCATTGTTGCATATGAATTCAGATTTTAAGATGATATTAAAAAAGCAATAATAATATTTTGCAAAAATGTTAATGGGATCTAGACAAATTTTTTCCCAGGTGCCCCTTTTAGATATAACAATAACACTTAATTTATATGTACAGTCGGTAACAAAAGTGTCTGAACACTAGCAAAAATTCCTATGTGAAAAAAACACACTTCATACGGTTTTGTTAAATAAATCCTTGCCGAATCCTGTTCTTAGTCAGTGTAAGACCATGATTCGATAAGGATTTATTTAACAAAACCGTATGAAGTGTACTTTTTATACATAGGAATTTTTGCTAGTGTTCGGACACTTTTGTTACCGACTGTATATATATATATATATATTAAAATTAGTTTATTCGTGCAAAATTTTCAATGACCTACACAAAAACATTAATGATGACAACATATCAATGAAGTGAGAACCTTTCTTATAACTAAGACTAATTTGATAAAATAATGAGTGATTCGGAGAAAAGAGACAATTTCAAATTAGACTTTGCGATTCTTCTATTTCTCACGTATTGAAGTGTTCTAAATATTACAAGAAAAATTCATATTTTTACTAATATTTCTACGAAAAGCCGTGAGAAACGCACCCTTAAAGGTGTACCAGAAATCATAAGTCAATCGGTCACGTCGATCTCAGATGAGAAATTGCTGATTCATTTGGAAAACTGGATTTTAGGAAGAGTTCTTAGACAGACAAAGCTTTCGATATTGAATTCACAGCAAAATCGAGTGAGTAGTATAGTAGCAAATGAATTTCGCAATATCCCTTTTCACAAATTTCTGTCAATCTAAAAGAATGATATGCCAAGTCATCCGTTACAAGTGCCATGTGTCAAAAATCTTTTTGGTTGGCATTTATTAAAACATCTAATTACTTGGACTAAGTCTTTTTTTTTTTTTTTTTTTTTTTTTAATCTCATATAATATAAATTTATAAATTTTTTTCAATATGGAATCAGTTGTTATCATAAAATGCAAATAAGTCCTATAAAGTTTAACGTTATCTTGTTATATTAAGTTTTAATTACATTAAAAATCGAGACAATATACATTAAAATATATACAATTTGAAACATTAAAACACACCAACATAAATTGAAACGTTTCCAGGTTCCTCATCTTTAAAAAACATCGAAAAGTAAACCTTTGATGTTTACTTACTGTTTTGATGTTAACCTAGTTTACTTTTTTATGTATTTTTACTGATGAGGCATTTAAAACTTTAAAACACACCAACATAAATTTAAACGTTTCGAACCTTTTACAGGCTCCTCATCTTTAAAGAACATCAAAAAGTAAACCATTGATGTTTACTTTGATGTTTACTTACTGTTTTGATCTTAACATAGTTTACTTTTTGATGTTTTTTATTGATGAGGAGCATGTAAAAGGCTCGAAACGTTTAAATTTATGTTGGTATGTCTTAATGTTTTAAATTGTATATATTTTAATGTATATTGTCTCGATTTTTAATGTAATTAAAATTTAATATAACTGAACGAGACGTAATGATTTTTAAATATTTTAAATAGTTATGTTGTTAATTTAAACAAAAGTAAATTTAAATATTCGTTTATGCATCTGAAATTTAATAAAAATATAAAGAATAATTAAAACTAATATCTCAAAACCTCTTGATATCTAAACAGAAAATAAAAACTTTTTTTTTTTTTTTTTAAATACAGCTATCCTAATATATTTTTTTATCTATAAGAGTTAAAAATAATAATAATAATAATAATAATAAATAAATAAAAGTCTGATTGTTTCTTCTAATTTCTCAAAATAAAATCAAACATTGTTGTAAAATGCTATAAATAAATAACAAAAAATAAAAATAATTAAAATTATCTTCTAAACAAAATTTACTAGACGAAAGAAACTTTTTTTTTTTTTTTTTTTTGAGTGAAGGTGGAAGGGCTTTTCTTTATTCTGAACTGTATGTAACGGACCTGCTGCTTTTAAGGTGATTTACCGCATAATGGTAACGATACTTTTTTGCTATCTGAAAGGGAAAAAAAAAAAGTTCTCTCGACCTATTAGATTTGTGTTTTACAGATATAAATTTAGTGCCAAAGGCCTCCTATATGTAAGAATACGCATGAAAATTCTTTAAAAACCCAGACACACACAAACGCACAAAAGAAACGCTTATATTGGCAAATATCTAAACTAATTCCATATTCTTACGAAACTGGTGTTTACTCAATAGTTACAATTTCTAAGATCGGGCCAACTAACCTAATGTTCTCTCATATGGTTAAATTATTCTATATAAATTAATATAATAATTATCTTATGAATTTTCAAATATACATAAAGAATTATAAAAACAAAAACTGATTTTTTTTTTCATTAAAATATGAAGTTTCGTTACTTAGCAATAGTTACTAATACTTATTTCTTAAAATTTCTTTCACAAGATTTCGCCCAATTCTTTTATATATGTATATAATCCAAATCCTTTTGATATTAGAAGTACAGTCGGCTGCAAAATTATTCGAGCACTAGCAATAATCCTTGCCAAAAAAAAGTACACTTAATACAGCTTTGTTAAATAAATCCTTGTCGAGTCATGTTCTTAATCAGTCTAAGAACATGATTCGACAAGGATTTACTTAGCAAAACAGTCTTAAGTGTACTTTTTAAAGATAGGAATTATTGGCTAGTGCTCGAATAATTTTGCAGCCGACTGTATATTGTACCTTATGTCAAAGGAAAAAGAAATTAGGGGAGAAAGAAACAAGGAAAAGTCGTTTTTTTTTTAAATCTTATTTATTTATTTATTTATTTTTTCTGGAAAAAAAATCTCACATCCTAATAAAAATTAAATCTCAGGACAAAAGGTTATATCTAAAAGATTATTATCTAAATTGTTAAAAAAAACAAAATTTAATGTATAAATTAAATTCCTTCTAAAAAAATAAAATAATAAATAATTAAAATAAAGAAATAAATTTTTAGTCTTGAAAAAATATTATTATTAACCTTAATACTATAAATAAAAAATTTCGTACTAAACAGATTTTTTCTAAAAATACCGACTATCCGAAGATTTATAAGAATATCTTGGTATAATAGGTCAATTAAAATTTTACATATCAAATAACACTTTAGCGCATATGGACCAACAGCAAGAGTAATAGCATGGGGACCAGAAAATATTACTGCAGACTACAGGATGTATTTCCTCTCATTAACTACATTAAAATACTTCAATGTATCAAAAGCAAACAAACGTATAATACATCAGGCAAGTGCTCAAATAGCAAACAATATAAAAATCATCTCCGTTGATTTTATTCAAAATATAAGGGGGGGAGGGGGGTCTCTCAGCATTATTTTTCCCACAGAAAACGACGTGAATAACGCTATAAATTTCCTTGTCTTGTCGTCTCGGTTTTGAAGGAGGTACAAAAAGAAAATTAAACCATGAAAAACAAGAAGGGAAAAAAAAACTATAGGTAAACTGAAAGCTGGACGATATCTCTATATTTTACACAACGACAAAGGTAAATCCGGGTCTTAAATTACCTCCAATGGGGCGAAATGACACCATTTTTTCGCATCAAAGGAAGGCTGGAAGCCGAATTTTTTCGGGAAAGAATGGCATATAACCATGTTTTTCGAGCTACCTGGTGGGGCATAAATCCTCAGTATCTGTCTTAGATGTAATTCTTTAGTATGGGCAATTTTCAAGAATAAGGAATTTTTTTTCCCCCCTAAATAAAGTTGCTAAGGAAACTGTGAATACGATAAAGGTATGTTAATTATTCTTATTAAAGATGCACTTTGACGAAACAGGGAAATACCCCAATACATTTCCTAAATAAATCTGATTTAAAATAACTAAGAATCAGTCTCAAGTTTATCATTAATTGATTTTTGCAGTAAACATGCATTTTATTGTTGTTTCTCATTTTATCTTCTTTATTTTGGACTGTAGAAGTTTCTTTATAAAACTTTGAAACAACTGTATGGTAAAATTTAAGATTATTTGTTGCGTTTCTTCTTTTTCTTTAACTCGTGCTTTTTATACGTACAATAGGGAGGATAAGAAGTTTTCCCTAAATAAAGTTGCTAAGGAAACTGTGAATACGATAAAGGTATGTTAATTATTCTTTTACATTAGAGGAATAGCAAAGCAAATGGTTTGCTAAGCATTAAAAAAAAAAAAAAAAAAAAAAAAAAAAGTCTGTATAAATAATTACTACATTACTACGTTAATACATAAAAACTTTTTTATATGAAATATGTTGATTCTCCCAAATAATTTATGATATATCTCAAGAAAAAAAAATTAAAATATTATTTGAAATATTTTATTTACAAATGTTTTACTTTCTAACTTCAGCAGATTGAATTTTTGAATGATGGTTATTAAGGAGCATCTACACATTAAAAAGTTACCTCCCTTATTCAATATCAAAGTTTATTTATTTATTTATTTTTCTTCAGTTATTGTGTCAGAAAAATCATGAGAAGATGTTTATGGAACATTTATTTTTCGTCATTATTTAGTTAGTTAGTTACATATTTTTAAGTATTCTCCGGAAAATAATGAATGTTCTTAATCTTTTTTTTTTTTCTAAATTATTATCTTAGATTTATGAAATTTTGCATACATACACATTGAAGTATAAAAATACTAAGCATGTTAATATTTCTCGAAAACTATTTAAAAAAAAAAAAAATTTTTTTTTTTTTTTTTTTAATAACTAATGTTTTTTCCCTTGTTTTTACATTATAAAGGCTTCACAATATATTCTAAAGTTATTTTGACATTACTTTATAAATTCATTAAACAGTTATTTTTAAAATATATTTTTATGTTAGAATGATAAATTACTTAATCCCTAAAGTAATGCCCAGATGCGTTTATAATATATTGTTAAACTATAATATTGTAAAATTAAAGGCTTAAAAAAAAAAAAAAAAAACTAGTCAACAGAAAAATTTCAAATGTTTTTTAAAAAAGTTAAGATTTTATTTTATTTTATTTTATTTCTTAATTTGACTAGTTTTTGAGAAATATTACTATGCTTATTATTATTATATTTCAATGTATAATGTATTTTTGCAAGTTAACGGTTTCGCAATCAGAAAAACCACTAACGTTGAATTTCTTCTTGGTTTGTAAATTTTTTTTTTAAATAATTTTTATCGTTTTTATATTTTATTTTGTAGCTATAAAGTGAGAAAACTATATTAATAAAAGTACGTGCTACACTTAGAAATCGTTACCTTAATATTTTTTCAGAAATTGTAATGCAATTTTGAAGTCTTATTTTGTATTTTACACATTTATGATATCGATTATTATTATTATTATTTAATCGTGCTAAGCGAGTATTTGTATAAAATAACAGCACTCACCATATAATTTCTTAAATATAGGTACCACCGTACTATTGTTAAATTTATGATAAAACGTAATTTTTTTCTCAATCCCTCATAGTATATGCACGCTAAAGAAAAGTAATCTCCTCCCTCACTATATTTTTATTGCGGTAATAAATAACACGTATACCAAGTTCGGGTGAAATATGTATAACTCTTCAGGCAAAGATTTGATACGTACATACACACAGAATTATATATATATATATATATGAAACATAAATTCTCAATTATTTAATTTAAATATAATACTCTAACTAAGCATAATAATGTATGGGAAAAGAACTATGGATTATTTTATAATAGTTCAGAAAAATTACAACACTAATGAAAAAATTCTAATTTTTGTCTTTTTTTTTTTTGTTTGTTTGTTTGTTTGTGTTTCTGCATTTATCTGTTTCTAAAATCTGTGTAAATTGGAAACAATTATATTTTAAATAAATAGATAAATAAATTCCTTTGCGATGTAATTAAATATTGGAATAATAATAACAATAATAATAAATCTTTATTTGTAGAATTGGTTGTTAACAATACAAAATAAAAGTAACGACTACTAAATCAACGCATGTAAGTGTGTTTTTATCAAAAAACTCCCGAGGAAGATTTTAAGAATTACTAACTTCCCCAGCACTTGACTTATTGCCTCTCACAGCTGACGGACAATGTAAGTTGAAGGCCTCTCGGACATTCAGTAAAAGAATGTTTTACCATAAATAAGCCATCGTTCGGTCATGTATTATTCACGTGAACAAGGTACAAGAGGGATGGAGGTAAATTTGACGAGACAAAGATACGGATATCAAACGTTGAAAAATAATTTAAGGCACTTCCCGCAGGGTTGACGACTAGAAGTTATCACCTGTTGCAGGAAAATAGGCAGGTAAATGGAAAGAATACCTTGCTGTTCACGTAAAATGGCTAGCAGAAGAAATGTAGTTGTTAATTTAAGTATCATAAAATGATTGGGGTTAAAGGATATTTCGGTTCTTCAATAAGTATTTTTTAATTTTTTTGTATAACTAATTAATTTAAATTTAGGAAATGTGACATCCGTCTTCTTGATTTCTTCTTTATGCTTAGGAATAACATTGGTGGCGAAGGTCATTGTAGATTTCACGTAACAATCTACATTCGACAAACAAGAATAGAATTTGAGATATTTTCAATAAAGATGATTTTATATTTACTGCTACTCTATTCGTGTCTGTCTGACTGGAAGCGTATTTTGAGCTCTTATAAAAACGACAGTATAGAAATATTTTATGGACATTTTGTTACTTTGTTAGTTAGAAATTTATGTATTTACCTGAAAATGTTTTAATTTTAATTTATATACCTGTACCCCGGAGGTAAAGGACACCATGTCCAATCTGTGACGGGAGATAGACCCGTCTCCTTTACGTGCATTATTTTGCTTTATATGGAGGCACTAACGTCCAGTTATTATAAAGGAGATAAGAGAGTGGAAATTAAAACTATGTCCATTTTCTTTATTCATGGCAAATGTATTTAATAATAGTACATCAAAGACACGGCGCTAACTCTTTTCACAAAATGGACACGGTGTCCTTTACCTCCAGGGTATAGATATATTCTATATGTAATTTAAAATAGCACTAATGTATTATATAGAAAATGAGAATGGAACAACAAGGTTTAAACTCAATTGCTTAAATATATATTCAGAGTAAAACTCGAATTGAATTTTAAGAGATAAATTGGAGCGTTTATTATTATTATTATAATTTTTAATCGACAGTTTATTTTATGTCTTCTTTCCCTTATCTTCTTCTTCTCTCTTTTTTTTAAAATCCATTATACAATTTAACATTAAAAAGAAAGAAGAAGGCTTTCAGTAGTAAAGAGTGGCTAATACTTATCACCTAAAATAAAGACGTAATATGAAACCTAAATTATGGCAGACTAATCTTCATTTTTAAGATGGACACCTGACATTCACATGATACTTACTATTTATAAATAACCTAAGCAATTTCAGCAAAAGTTAGACTCAATTCAAAAAGCTACTTTCCTAGAAAACCCTTAAGGAGATAACTCTTAGAAGAGAAGTTCACATATAAATTACTTCAGTTCAAGGCTATACTATATCTTTAACAATTCTAAGATACCGTCTAGCCTATACTTGGGTTACTTCATAAGCCCAAGAACCATTCTCATATGAATCTCACATTGCGAGTGATGAGATGGAGACAAGAGGGATGTGGGAGAGGAATGAAGAAAAGTGGGAAGCAGAAGAGGAGGATGGACACCGGATACATCCCATAATTCAGCGCGAGAATGGCGGAAATAAATCTGGCTTCTGGGCAGGGTCTTCATTAAGTGCGTCTTGAAGAGAATATGTGTGTGTGCTGATTCAGTGGGATCTGTATCTCTCTCACCCGCTGTCTTTTGATCCATCTTAGACGAGACTTGCTTGATGCGACGGTGTTTGCAAGGTTGCCAGGAAGAGATGTGATAACACCGATGACAGTGATGGTTTTCGGGAATTGTGTCGCCAAACGATGTCGCCGGGCCGGTAATGGGTAACTTTGATAAATGCGGATGAGACAGATAGTGATTTAGGTAACATGTTTATGAAAAAACAAAAGGTGAAGGAGAGAGTTCTCTTTTCATATAATCCAAGAGAACGATCTCCATGCCAAATAAATGAAACACTGTTATGTATGTTAGATTTCAAACATTTTCTTTTTCTTTAAATACTATTGTATATATTTGCTTGAAAAATAATCTTTCGCACAATTACTTTATATAAATCATCTTTAGTGATTTTACAAATATTCGTGACATTTAATTATTTTACATTCAAAATGTTTACATTCCAGATCACATTTAGCTTAAGGTTATATCTATATCTCAGGTTCTACTGTGTATAATGAAACAAAGCTTGATATTTGAAAGGGCCATTGTAGAAAAAATATGCTGATTCATTTTGGATGCATATCAGGCGATGGGTGGCGCTGCTATGCTACAATTTTTCGCATGAACGGAAAGACTATATCTCAGATTCTATTGAATATTTGCAGAAAATCTGGTATATGACGGGACCATGATTGATATTTTTATTTTTATTTTTTTTTTCAGGTTCAATATTGCGGAGGTGTAAAAAAGAAAAGAAAAATCATTCAGTGAGAAGATAATGACACTTTTTTATTTTATTTTTTTTTTATCGCGTGCATATATAACATCAGTTTATTAAAAAAAAAAAAAAAATCTTTTTTTATTTTAAAAACATGAAACAAATTTAAAATGTTTAATTCTGTAATATGCATATTTTTAAAAACCCACATACTTAAAAAACTGAAGCATTAAGAAGGGAGGTTAAGAAGATAATTAAAATTATCATTTTAAATAAGTAATTTGAGTCCACTCACGAAGGATAATATTAAAAATAATAAATGGAAGTCTTATACAAAATATACCTAGAAAAAAATGTGCTGCTACAAATTAATATGTAGCTGTTATAATATACTCAAACATTATACAGTTTACATGAATACATTATTGTTTGAAGAATATAATTCCATTTAAGAAAATTTCGGAAAATCGTTTAAGTAAAAAATGTCTTTAAATAAAAAAAAATCAGCATTTTTTTTTTTTTTTTCTGATAAATTTTAAATAGAGACAAAAAAAAAAAAAAAATTAGTTGATGAACTTGAAAAAACGTAACGATTAATATTAAAACTGTTGAATTAACATCTCTGATATATAACATCAGTCTGACTTTTTTTCCTACTATTCTACGGTGACTTTCCAAATATTCTTGAATTAACACAAGCTATTTTTTATATTTATCGCAAAGATTTTAGCCAAATGATGATTTGACAACAAAACTAAAAGTTGTTTAGTTTGTAAACAAACCTCAATAAATCTCCAAACCAAAAATTAAAATTAATGCCACATTACAAAATTTTTAATTTCATGAAAATTTACCCATCCTTATCCATTTTTACAAATGCGAATTACAAACTGAAACTAACAAAATTAACACACATTGAATTGTAATACTATTTTCATTTGAAACAAAACTTCCAACTTTATTCTCAAAAACTAGTTGGCATATGTGGGCTTTGTTCAGCTTCCCTTTACTTCAATTGATCTCACACATTTCTAGCATAAAGCATACTATATTAATGCTAAGAAAATGAATTCAGCCGGTCACTCATCATCTGCCAGACTGAAATGCCTCACCCACTAGACTACCTTAACTTCAATTCGATACATTTACATTATACTGAACATCTGATTAATTTTATTAGAGTTACTTTCGTATTTCAGTATTTCCAATGCAATACATTTCATAATGCACGCTCAGGAAAAATTTTGTGCTATTCGCCTATGTTAAGAAACTCGTAAATTCCGATTAACTTACGAAGTTTACAAAATAGAAAGTTCACAGTTAATGATGTTCATACCAGCATCATAAATGCTAGTTTAAAAGCGATTCGATATCTTTAAGATAAAAAATGATCATAATAATGCATGTTTATGAGAAAATTTATCCTATTCTCCCGTGTTAAAAAAATCGTAAATTTCTATTAACTTATGAAGTTGCTAAATTAGAATTAAAAAACAATAAATAAATAAATAAACAGTTTTTTTTTTTTAACATAATAATTGATATTTTAAAACTGATCCGACCAATTTACTTATTAGTTTTAGTAATATTGTCCTCACAGACTAACAAGCTAATTGACGAACTAATAACTAGCCAACGAACTAACAGACTGATTCACCTACAGACGGACACAGCATAGAGTTGGTGATTTTTTGATCCCCCCCCCCCCCATCAAAGCGTGTTAAAAAGTCAAATCCTGCGTTTCAAAAATTTCACGTTACCAAGATATACTTTTATGGTGAAGTTAAAAGGAAAAAAACAGTTGGTAAAATGATATTTAAATGAGAATAGCAGACCTTAACCATTAAATCAAAGTGACAAACATAATATTAAAATAATAATAATAATAATAAAAGGCGCAAACAAATACATTGGTTGTAAAAATTCTTTTCTTGACATTTATATACTAATGAATACTGAAATCACTAATGGACATTAAGAATTCTGTGAATAAATACACTGAGAAAGGATTCACTTCCATTAATAAATCTAAAGCATAAATATGCCCAAGTCATAAGATGAAAAACTTGCGGCTCATTTGTAAGCACAAAATAAACACTTCGCGAAAATAAAAAAAAACTTGACTGGCTACTCATTCTTACTAAGAAAATCTAAATTAGAGAGAAAAAAAAAATGCAAATCTACTAATCTCTCCGAACAACCCCAAATTACTCTGAACATTCGCCTACATATGTATATTTATGAACAGATAACCGAAAAAATTTGCATCTCTGGGAATTTTTATTTCTGCCAAATCGAGTGTATTAGGGAAGACTGCCCGATTAACCCGCCAAATATGGAGGGGCAACTTCATTACTGCTGGGGCGGTGAGAAAGGGGCGCGTATTTATGTGTGCGGGCAGACAGATAGAAGGACTGATTTATGGCTACAGAAGCCATTCCAACTGCCCTGAGCAGAAACTGTTTCGCCGGTAAGAGCTACATAAATAGCATTTTGGCCATTTCACTCCTTGGCAAAGGGAGGAGGGTTTGCACAAGCCATCTGCGTTCTAGTTCTTTTGGTTTTTAGATGGGAGCAAGTGCAGAATTTAGACTTTCAGTTCACGTTCGTCATTCCCTGACAAGTGTCTCTCTGTTTATTAGAAATTCCCCCTTTTCTAAGAATTTCACTTAACTATTTCTCTTATTTTTTCGATGGAGGGGAGGTTATGTACTATAGATGCATGTTTATGTGTTTGGAAGCATAATAAATGGGTTATAAATAGATATCGCAGACGATATTTTAAGCATATACACTATTTTTAATGGTTCTCTCTATTTTCTTTTACTTTCTGTTCCTATTTGAATATTTTCATTTTATTGTTATTATCTTAAAATAAAATTAAAATACGAATTACACAACACTGCAGCAAAAGATAATTATAAACCAACTAAACTTTTAATAATAATAAATAAATAATTTAAAAAGAAAGAGAACAAAAGAGGAGTCATTTAAATGCAGACAGAAAAAGGGAGAAGAAAATATTAAAACCTAAACTATGGTAAATAAAAGAAATTATTGAAACGGACAAAACAGAAACATAAAATGAGTTGACAAGAAAAGAAAAATTAACGCGGATAATACGCTATTGCACCAGACATTTGCCTTTCTTTATTTTCATACACTCATTCAATATGCATGTGCCTTTAGAAGAAGCGAAAAATAAAACACCTCTAATACTAGGTTTCAATTTTGATTAATTAGAATATTAACTGTGACTGAAACTGCAGACAGAACTTCCTCAAAACGCCAACAAATGATGCGCAGTTCTATGAGAAGCAATTTTGAAGCGTTTGACATTTAGAGGCAAAATATTTCCAACTAAAAGGAAATTAAAAATGGGGAAAAACACTAACAAGCCTATTCATTGCTATGACAGCTGAGGAAAGGACGGAAACTCACGTTCTAGCGATAGAAATCGTCTGACAGAAGTGGATCCGTTTCTTCAGGAGGGGAGGTAAAAGGGGGTAAAAATGTTAAACGGAGAAGGAAAAAAAGAGAATTACAGAATAGCTGAAAGTAAAAGTGAAAACAAAAAATAAGTAAAAGGGAAAAAAAGTCGAATTTTGATTAAATTGCAGAAAGGAGATGTTTGAAAAGTCACACACAGCATCAAAGAAAAGCCGTATTCAGAATGAACTAATTTTGTCAGTGAAAGAAGACAGTCAGGATTTGAATATGACGAACCGGAATGTGTTTTCAGATTTAATAACCTAAGAGGGGAAACATTGACTTACAGGATCACAACCGTTTCACATTGGTGATCACAGGGACAAATGCAAGAAGACTAGGAGCATTTCAAATGTGATGCTTAAATATAGAGAGAAAAATATTTTTTAACTTTTGAAAAGCAGATTAATAGAAGAGCACGGGTTATTTTTAGTTTTGCCATTTTTTTTTTTTTTTTCTTCTTTTCTTTTCTCTCTCTCTCTCTCTTTTTTTTCTTCGCAGACAGTTTGTCGGGGTATTAAATTTGATAATCGGCTGAAAATAATTTTTTAGGCATCCACACATATTTTATTTATCTATTTATTTTTTAATTACATAAAAAATAAATTTCACATTTAGAGATCATAAAACCTTTTTTTAAATACTTTATATGCTATATTTCTACTTTAAAGCAATAATAATAATAATAATAATAATAATAATAATAATAATAATAATAAACTGAGTTTTTACAATTATAAATACATTTCCACACAAAAATGCACTTTTTAAATTCACTAAATAAAAACTTGGAATTTTATTTATTTATTTATTTATTTATTTATTTTAACGTAAGAATTAGAGTAATATAATTATGAAAATGAAATCTGTATGTTCCAACCTAAAAGTAAAAATAATAGAAAATCATAATCTTAAATCTCTGTGGCGGATTTTACATTTGTTATTCACTTCCTACAAGCAAGTTGTCCTACAAAATTTATTTACTCATATGAGAATTTTAACTAGTAATAGTTGTAATTTTTACAAATAATAAAGAAAATATTTTCATTTAAACAAATCGTTAAATGTTGTAAACTATTTTAAACAATACAAGAATATTTCATAAGAATTATTTATTTATTTATTTATTTTTAAATAAGAAAAAAAGTACACTTGATATAGCTTATGTAATTGGTATATTTAGTTTATAAAACTGTACATACTAAAATATTGAATAGACTTAATCTTCCTCAAACACAAAGCAAATATTAATTGAAATTCATATTATGAAAACTTCTTGAAATTTTCAAGTTTATAGGGATAGACATAGTGTACATCAAGAAAAATAAAATAAAACAAAACATTTATTTAAGCCAAAGAACTAACTGCCTATAGTAAGATCACAATGGAATTTCACGAAATATCACGAAAAACTTTCTTTTTGAATATGAAAAGTCTATAAACACACTATTTCAAAACTTACTTCATTGATATATATAAATATCTATAGATATATTAATTAAAACACCAGTATATGATTCTTTATATTATTTCCATAGAATGAATAAAGCAGAAAAAATTTTCAGTTCATACATTTTACCTAAACGGACTCTCCACCTATCGTCGCCATCAGCGTAAGCCCGTGTTATTCTATGAGGAAATCTGTTACGAGAATTATTCCTCAACTAATGCATTTTTTCAAATTCCATTTTCACGTTCTAAAAATTAACAGTCGCTAAATTTATTCTCCCCCCCCCCCCCTTTTTTTTTTTTTTTTTTTTTTTTTTTTTGAGCTAAAACATGCGAAAAATGAACTAATGCGTTTTACGCACTTTATAACTTCGAACTGAAATATCAAAAAATAAATAAACTAAATGCAGTTTTCGCACTTTACATCTTGAAAATGAAATATTTTATTAAAAAAGTGAAAAGAAGCATAAAGTTAAATATTGTAAATTATAATAATGTAAGAGAGGTAGACAGGATCCTTAAATTAGAATTCAACTATTGTTTCGTAACTGCTTCGTTGAATTAATTTAATGTTTGGTAGCGGGGAAGCACAAAATAATTCTGATCATGACGGTTATTGTATAAAAATAGGAATTTGGAAAGAAATTCTCAAACATTCGATTAAATTTTCACTTTTTTTTTAATTATTATTAGGGTAAGTGCTCCAGTAATTGACACTTTTAGAGCAATTTCTGATGTTTCTAATGTTCTAGTCATCAGAAACTATTTTTAGAAATCTTAATTTAATACATATGGCCTAAAAGACTTTCAGAACCACATATATGTTAAAATATATACATTTGATAATTATTACTATTATTATTATTATTATTTTTAATGAATATGTATTTTACACCCACTCAATGTTCCAATAATTGATACTGTCATTTTTTCATTTTACCAGTAATTAGGTTATTATTATTATTATTATTAATGAACACACGTACATAACAGGAAATCAGATTCTGATGAAATGAGATATTAATTAAACAAAACGAAAGACAAAAATTGATATTCCTTTCGCATGCACTAATTGAATTTTGGAATATTCCAAAATTTTATCAGCACCATTTTTTAAAAGAAATATTTAATTTTAATGAATTTTTTGAACGTCTAAGATTACTTATAAAAAAAAAAAAAAAGCTAAGACATATAGGATATAAAATTAGTTTGCAGACGAATGTCTGCAAACTATAAGTTTTTGATGGAAAAACAACTTATATCATCCCATATGAGGATAATTCATAAAATATCTCATGCATTACACACAGATATATAACCTCCTCAATACACGCACTAAGAATATAAAGCATTTCTATATCAGGATACTTTATGGGTAAGAATGTAATAGTCACCCCTGTCGAGTCGTCCTAACGACATGTGCTTACATGTGGACGTGATGCAGTAGTTTAATAATCTTATTCCTTTATCACTTTTTTGCTGTAAAGTTCTGTTGCAATAAAACATATGATATGGCATAAAAACCAATATAGAAGTAAAAAAGCAAGATTTAATGCAATAATGGATAAAACAATTTGTTAGGAACATAATGGTATTAGAAGCAATTATCACTTGGCTTCCATTAAGTATATGATTATTCGATGAAAAGAAATTATCTTAACTTTAATAATGACTGTAATTCGTCAAGATATTGATCTTTATATAGAAATAAAAATTTAGAAATCTTAATTTTGTTTAAAAATATAAAAGACTTTGTCAAAAAAAAAAAAAAATCCCTCCTTATTTTCCCTTTTATTCCTAAAAACCAAATAGCTGTTTGCTTGTTTTTATTTTATGTTATTTTTAAATTTCAGGCAATGCACTAAAAAGTTTTTTCGATAAGGAAAACAACTTATTCTAATCTATTTATACTTCATCACTAATAATAATAAGCAAATATTCCTGCGGCAGTAATGTTTAAGGACTTGAGCCCTAAATAAATTCTTAAAAATTGAAAAAACAAACATTGAATTCATTCGTTCAACTTTTATCTGATTGTTTATTTTTTTACTTTGTTTAATTAATTAATTAATTTATTTATTTATTTTACCTGCTACCGTAAGGTAATGGAAGTATTGTATTCAATTCAAAAATTCTTCATCGAATTTTCGCCTGATTTATTCGTTTTAAAGCCTCTTGAGTCGAAAAAAGTAGTTTTTGGCAATTGGTCAGAGTATGTATGTACGTATGTGTGTATGTATGTGCGGAATCTTCTGTCTATTATATCTCCGAAACTAATAAAGATAGAAATACGAAACTTTAGAATTGAGACAAGTCCGGTCTACAGATGAATTTTCCAAATTTTGGTGAAAATTGAAAAACCGGAAGTGTGACATCGGAAACCGGAAGTGGGACCGTAAGTCCGTATTTCAAAAACGACTCTAACGATTTTCTTCAAAGTTGCTATGTAAACACTCTATTAGATGTCATTTCGAATGATATAGTTGGTTAGTTCAGGAAGACTAATAGGCGTTCTGTATAAATAGCTCAATTTCAGGTCTCGCAAATGCGTTCCTTTGAAACCGGCTGAACGTATTTTTTTTTTTTTTTCAAACTCGCCATGTTAACACCCTTTTAAATATCCTTTTGTATGTAATTATTTTTTCCGGTCAATAATTGAGTATGCCAAGTTTTGGTAAAAGTTGGTATCTCAAAAACGACTCTAACGATTTTCTTGAAAATTGTTGCATAAATCCATTTTAGATATCCTTTCTCATGTATTGTGTGATTATTAGAGATAAATTAACATTCATCCTGCTTAGGTAGGTCAATTTTAGATCTTGGAAATTGGTGTTTCAAAAAATAGCTCTATCATCCCCCCCCCCTTATTTATTAACTCGCTATGTAAGCTTTGTTTTATACGTCTTTAGGTGTATCAAAGTTTCTCTTACCGGAATATTTTTAGGTTTCTACTTAGTAGGTCAATTTTATGTCTTATGAATACATAATCTCCAAAAAATGCATATAATTCGTGTAATAGTGGGTAATGGAAGTCGTGTGGTTATTTCACACGAGATATTTAATGTGTTTTCTGTATAGTTACAATTTGTCATTAACTGGATAATAAACTGATTGCTGAATGGATATTATAGAAAAATTTTACGCATTTCTTTATTGTCTTCATTTTGGTTAAATAAATAAATAAATAAAATAAAAAATAAATGTTTAATAATAGAATGAAAAAGGGATGAGGAAACGAAAATAATAAATATCGTTTGTTACTATTAAAAAATATATTTTATAAAATTCTAGTAAACAGTTATCACAGTCAGTTACAAATAGCAAAATTATGATTTCCTAACACCTACGAAATTGATTTTAAAATGGAAACAAATGCTTTTTTTTGTAATATTACATCAAGACCAAAGTATTTGTTATATTCTAAAATATAGTTTATATGGAAATATGTAAGATAAGATAAAACAAATATATTACAGAAATTGAGAACTTTAGCAATAAGCTTAAATGAACACAAT